>JAAALK010000099.1:0-27553 GCA_019279435.1 Zizania palustris | reverse complement strand
TGGATCAGCCAATCCCCCCGGTCTAGGCTGTCGGTCTCCCTACTCCCTCGAGAGCATAGCGGAGATCCCTCTGAGGCTGGATCGCGCGGGGGTAGACTTGGGGAACGGCGCCGCTTCGTTGAGACCGGCACCTCCTGCCCAGTCCCTAGAGCAGGCGCGAAGGGTTCAGAGGGGTAGGAGTGCCTCCGCTCCTTCGGTAGCCGGCCTCTTCCGGTCGAACCGGATCCGGGACCGCCGGGGGATCCTCCATTTCTGTCCTGGCTCCCTCACTGGAATACCCCATTCGGAGTGGGAGGTGGAGGAGTGGGCCGGAGAAAGCCGCCTCGGGCCCTTCACCATCTTCATCTTCTTCAAAGGACGCCTGGGGGAAAGGCCGGCGTCGAGGTCAACCACCCTCCTCTTTAAAGCGGCGCGAAGGACCTCCCCATCCGGGAGAGGCGGCGGGGGGGGGGGAGCTCGAGCACGTCCCACACGCGGTTATGCCACCCCCAGGATCCCACAAGCTCCACCCGCCGTTTGTACTCAGCCAGAGTAGGAGCTC
Source organism: Zizania palustris (assembly GCA_019279435.1). Classification (NCBI taxonomy): domain Eukaryota; kingdom Viridiplantae; phylum Streptophyta; class Magnoliopsida; order Poales; family Poaceae; genus Zizania; species Zizania palustris. The sequence continues at coordinate 27,012 of JAAALK010000099.1, read as the reverse complement.
CGAGGATCTTCTCCGCCATTCGGGCCACTTCCTCGGGCGTCTTGGCGACGAGCGACCCTGTACCCAAAGGTTAAGTCCGAAAACCTCCCAAGTGTAGTAAAAGACGAGCAGGGCCAAAGAGAGCGGATGCTTACCGAGCCAACGGGAGAGCTCCGTCGATGTCAATTCATCGTGGCTGCTCCGAAGTGACGCCGGCCACTCGTCCTTCAGCGGCTGGATCTCGAGGGCCACAAACTCCTCCGTTAGGTCCCGCATACTCATCTAGCGGGCGACGATTTGGAGAAGCTGGATATGGGCGGAGACCGAGCCAGCGCTGGCCTCTATGATAGCCTCCCTCCAGAACCAGATGTGGCGTGGAGGACCGGCAAGTCCGGAGCTGAGCCCCACTCAGACATAGAACCATCGGTGCACCCACTTGGAGTACCACCGCTCGTTGATAGCCTTCGCCGGGAAGGAGTCCGCGTACCTCCTCCGGAGATGGAAATTGATACTCCCGAATGCCAGCACCCGGCCATCCTTCTTCTTTGGCTGGCAGAGGGCTTCGTGCATCTGCGCGAAGACCTCCGCCCTGCCTTCGCAGCCCTCAGCGCGAATGGCCGACTCGAAGACAACAAGGTGGGCCACGACGTTCGAGGACAGCTGCGGGAGCTCCAAGTGGAAGGCGTCAACACTCCAGCGAGGGAGCTCCGAGGTGGGGACCCCAGTCCCGCGGCGCTGGGACTGACTCTGGGCCCGGCTTCCTGGCCCTCGACTCGGGGCCAAGGCGGCCCCTAGTCGCTTTCCTCGATGGATGCGTCGGTGCTCGCCGATGGCCCCAGCTCCAGAGTCCTGCTCTCGAAACCGCTCCGAAGCGGGACGGAGCTCCCGTGAGTCGCGTGCCTCCATCGGGCTAGAAGCGGTCACTGCCGCCACCGCCGCCACCACTTGGCGCTGTAGGAAGCGGGGGTCTACCACCGCAGCAGGAGCACTGCTCTCTGCCATAGAAAGAGGATCAAGGAGAAGCAAGGGCTCAAGAGCAAGCGTACGACGTTAAGAATGCTAAGGGACTAAGCGAGTGAGCAGGAGAGGGCTTGGGCGGCGCAGCAGGGGCTATTTAAGCATGAAGGCCACCGCCGGTCCACCTTTCGCCGCTCGGATGCGCACGCGCGCCAGTCGCACGGCGCTCGCATTTAAGACTTTGCTGGCACCTCGGGTGCGCTCGTCTCCGACGGTCCACCTCCCCCATGTCGCCGGCATGCTTGTCGCATTAACTGTGCCAAGTAATGCGCTAGCTCAACTCCTCGGGCGTGGGAACTTGGCGGTCAAGAGCCGCGTGGGCGTCAAAGCGATCGGTCAAAGCTTCTTCCTTCGAAGGGGCAAGAAGCGACTAGCTCGCCGAAGGTGCTCCGAGATCGGCTCTCGGCCTCCGGACCCTAGGACGTTTCAAGGCTCCGAAACCTCTCCGGAACGATCGAACAGGGCCTCCCCGCAGTGGGATACAGTATCTCTACGTATTCGATTTCTTATAAAGATTATCGGAATTATCATGTGCGCTTCCAACCTCTCTTGTGCAGGACCCTCGAGATGAAAGAAGCGAGGAGCTACTATTTGGGGCAGATAATCCCAATGACAGTGGGGAGCGTGAAGGCTCATACGGCTTATAAAGGAAGGCTACGGCCGGAAGACCTGAAGCCCTACGCCGGAGGTGCCTGAGCCTCCGGACGAGGGGACCGGAGCCTCCGGGGGCTCCGAGACGGTGCTAGAGGGGGCTCTCGGGGGGAAGTGACCGGCCAAATGCCGGAGGCCAACCTTCGGCGGACCAGAGGCTCCGGAGAGAGGCCGTGCGTGGAGAAGACCCAGTCAAGACCGTACGGGGACAAGATCGTGATCGCCTGTGCCCTGTCGGGCGGCCTTTGTAGCGCCCGACACGACCGATACGCTGTCAGAATCGCACCTTCTTGTCTGTACTATGTAACATCTACTTTGTCTGTACCGCTGACCTATGTCGGACCGAGTAGCATTTGGGGTTTGGAGGTACCCGACCCTTCAGATCGGATCACCCTATAAATACCCCCCAACTACAGTTGTAATAAACACATGATCCAAGAATACAGTTTGCGCACAACGCTCCATTACTCCCATCCACTAAGAATACTGAGAAAACCTGTTGGTTCGATCCGTCGTCCCAACAAAGTCCTCAGGGAATGAAAAAATGCTCCTAAGTGGGCTCCGGATGGAGACACTTGGAAGGACACCTCATGAAGGTCCTATGAAGTCGATGTTCATCGAAGGCATGGTCCGTGTAAGGCTCTTCGAGAGTGTGCTCTGGGTAGAGACACGCGAAGGACTGCTTATGGAAGTGCTTCATGCGGAGGCCTTGGACGAAGGAGGGACTTCAGAAGGTGGTAAAGATACTCCGAAGGTGGAGCTTCGCAGTGTGGATGACGAAGTAATTTGGCCATGCATGGCTTCGGTACATGGACAGATGGAGTTCGAGCTGGAGTAGCTGTGAAGTCATGGTGATCCAATCCGGAGGTGATGGTGTGAAGGTTCAGGGATTTGACAGCTTGGGCTCAAAACCATCAATGTATCGAGGACTGACTTCGTTGAAGCGAAGGCCTTCGGGTTCGAAGTGTGCCACCGAAGCCTCTGCACACGTCGTGTGTGAAGGGGGCTCCAGAAGATTCCACTTTGCAAAAGTTGATCGTGTCTACTCTTCAAAATCTGATGTTGTCTCCTCTGCGAAGCTGACAAAAGGAGCTTCCAATAAGTAGACTACCATATGTACCCCCGTGTCTGGCAGAGACAAAATCACTGTAAACCATAGGGGTAAAGTAGTCTATTCACATGACTGAGTTGTGGCTATAAATAGTGAAGCAGGCTAGTTTAGGAAATACTTTGAGAAATCTCTTTAGAGCTTCTAGAGCCAGCCGCCATTCTCATGTACTTAGTTCTATGAGTCTTTGTATTCCCTGTTTATGCAACGAACTTTTCAGTTTCTCTATGATTCACTTTGCATGAACTTGTATCTATTCTCTTTGCATTGTATGAGTTGAGTTTTCTGCACTTCAGTTCGTTTCTTGTAAACCAGAGTTCTTTCTCTATGTTATTTCATTCGATGTGTTGTGTCATTATACATGCGATATTTGTGGTTTTGGTGTATGATTCGCTCTGTGTAAATCGGAGGCTAGACCTCACTTATTACTAGCGAAGCACCCTATGAAGTTTGGCTCTAAGCCTATTTTCTTCCCGTAGCCGAAGTCCTCATTGCAGTCAGTATTGTCTATTTTCTGCACTCCAAAGTGCGAAGCCTAGTAACCAGTTACCAGTGCAGAGTATCTGTTCGGAGCTCTCTGAGGGAAATGTACTTGTGCGAAGTTTAGTAGTGCAAAGCCTACTTGAAGGCACCTCGTGTGCAGAGCCTGCACTATCTTTGCATAATACAATGCATTTTGGGGTTTCTAAGTGCGAGCAAAGTGTTCTGCACTTCGAACTTTTACCCATTCGAGGCCTATGTTCGAGTGTGTTCGATTCCTCCGAATCAGACACTTCTAAGGGTGGTGTTTGAAGCCTGTCCAGCAGAACAGATTTTTAAAAGCTCTCATTCACCCCCCCCTCTTGCCACCTGTTTTGGTTCACAGTTGTTTTCCATTCAACTCCTAATTTCATTCTAATTTGGTGGTATCCACTATGAAAGTCAATCTTTGTAACAATGGTGGATCCAATCAACTCATCAAACATGTCATCTAACCTAGGGATAGGGTGACAATATCTTATTGTATGTTATTGATGGCTATGCAATTGACACACATTCGCTAAATACCATCTTTCTTAGGAACCAAAAGGTCTAGAACAACACAAGGGCTAAAACTCTCACGCATGTACCCACGGTCCAAAAGCCTCTTGGACTTGCCCGCATAATTTCTTTGGTTTCCTATGTGTGGGGGAAAATATCTCATCTTCGGGTTATTGCCGAAGCAGCATAAAGGCAGTCAACCAGTTCGAAGATTGTCCGAAGACCATCTTCGAAGATGCCCAGAACCTCGTTCGAAAGCCCGAAGACAGGCACTAGTTCGAAGTATGTCTTCGAACCAAAGCCCTTCAGGATCTTTTCTGCCAGCTAAGATGGAAGACTTATCTTCTATCCTATTAGATTAGTCTTTTACCATTTTAGCCCTATTAAAGAAACCGAATAGTTTCCTTAATGTCGGTTGTAATAGAGGGGTAAATAGGTCTTTTCCTTAATGTTTAGGCCTATAAATACCCCCCATTTCACCCTGTAATAGGGACCGAATACTAGTGATTCAATACACACTTTCGAACTATTCTAAGTGATTATCCTTTCGGAGGCTTAGAACAGTTTGCTTCACAAACACTTCGTTTGTTAGTTTCTTTTCTACAGAAACCTGTTAGCGTAATCTTTACGCCAACAGTTGGCGCCGTCCGTGGGGAACCTAGTCCAAAAAACTTCGTTCTCTACCAACTTCTTACACCATGCCTCCTAAGCGGAGCGCACCTCGCAATCCCACTCGGAGGTCCTCTCGGATCTCCGGAGAGATACCCTTCGACACAGTCGAAGTCGGAGGGTCTTCGACTATCCCACCACCTCAAACTCCGCAAGGGGCTTCTATTCCTCGAGGATACGAAGCATCTCCGCCAACCCCTTCCATACTCCGACCGCCCGGAGCCACTCTACCACCCTCCATTCCGATTCAAACTGATCATACCAGTTCTCAAGACCCGGAAGGTCCTTCCGGAGGAGATGAAGATAGCCTTGGAGACATGGCCACTCAGATGGCCAACCTTCAAGCTGAGGTAGCGAGGTGGCGACAAGAGGCTGCGAACAGGCTTCGCTCTCAAGCCACCCCAGCTATCCCCGAAGTGCCCGAAGACGACGATCTTGATTATCCCGAAGCCCCGGAGAACGCCTCTTACGACAATGAATCTCCGTTGCATCCTGAGCTGCAGAAGGTTCGCTTTGATCCAAAGTTCAAAACTTCGAAGCTTTGCAAGTATGCCGGAGACGAAGATCCCAGTGAGTTTGCGCGTTCTTATGCCCTAGCGATTGAAGCTAGCGGCGGAGACAGAGAGACTATGGCGAAGTGCTTCCCGTTAGCTCTTCAAGGAGTAGCGTTGAGATGGTTCTGGTCTTTAAAGCCAGGATCAATCAATTCGTGGTCACAGTTGAAGAGGAAGTTTATAAGTACTTTCAAGGCACCTTCGTGCCCCCCATGTCGACAGGAAGCCTTTTCCAAGTGAAATAGCTCCCCGGAGAAACATTGAGACAGTACTTCAAGCGCTTCGCTCATACGAAGTCGCAAATCCGGGGGCTGTCCACATCCTCAGTGGTTGATGCGGCTCGGGAAGGCGTCAGTCATAAGGGCCTTCTGGATAAACTACATCGGAAGAGCATCACCACAGTATCACAACTGATGTCGTACTTCGAGGAATACTCGAGGTCAGAAGAAGGTTGGCTTCGGAGGACTACTGCTACTTCGACAGTATTGACAGAAGTTAAAGCAGAGGTGAAGACTTCGGCACAGCCGCAAGAACCAGTCTTCGAAGTGCAACATGATAGAAGAAGAGGGCAAAAGCACCCTCGCTCTGAAGTCTTAAACATTGCACCCCCACAGAAGTTTGCACCAAGAGCTCCACAGTCTGCGGGGAACAAGTCCAACGGCTGGAGGCCGCCAGGGAAAACGGCTGGCAAGGGCCAGACCCTTTTTTGCTGTATTCATGGAGAGAATCGAAGCCATGCAACTGACACTTGCAAGGCTATCCTTACCCTAAGGGGAGAATACTTGGAGAGAACTTCGGGTCGAGGTAGTACCGACCGAAGTCCAGCAGCAGTAGTGCGCCCGGAGCCGGTCTAGGCTGTGGCGCGGATAGAAAATTTTGATGCTGCAAGGCACCCTCCGGTGGCCAATGTTATGCCACCTCCGAAGCAAGAGGAAGGGCAAGATAGAGGAAAGAGAGTAGTTCTCCCTATCTCCGGAGGAGGTACCCTCGGAAGCATGTCCAAGAGACAGCGAAGAGAGTACGTTCGGGAAGTCGGCCATATTGGGACTTCGTCATCTGCAGCTGCAATGCCGGAGTGGTCTCATGTTCCAATATCTTTCTCTGTGGAGGATGCAGCTGGTATTAAGTTCTCGCATGTAGATCCATTGGTTATCACTGCTGATATTGCAGGGACTGAAGTCCGAAGGGTGCTAATTGACGGAGGTAGTTCAGCAGATATTATCTTTGTACAAGCCTTCGATCAGTTATGCATTTCCCGGAAGCATCTTCTCCCAGCGGCTCGTCCTCTGCAAGGCTTCGCAGGACCTCCGCTTGATGCACTCGGCCAGATAGGCTTAGAAGTAACCTTCGGAGAAGGTTTACTAGCACGAACTGAAGAAGTTATCTTTGATGTGGTAGATGCCCCGTATGCTTATAATGTCATCTTCGGACGGGGCATGTTGAATCAGTTCGGAGCTGTGGCGCATCACAACTACTTTACCCCTAGGGTTTACAACAGATTTGTCTCTACAGAACTAAGGGGTACAAAAGGTAGTCCACCTTTATTTTGGAGGCTTCTCTGTCAGCTGCAGAGGGGACAGTGTCAGCCTTTTCAGAACAGACAGTGTCAGCCTTTTACAGTGTTGACTTCTGGAACCTCCCTTCGCACCGGAGGGTGCGGTAGCTTCGGCGAGAAGCCTGCAGCCTGTTGGCCTTCGCTCCGCCGAAGAAGTCCTTCGATACAGTGACGGTTTTGAGCCGAAGCCGTCAAAGCCCTTGGGCCTTCGCACCACCACCTCCGGAGTGGATCACCACGGCTTCGCAGCTACTCCGAGCTCGAACACCGTCCGTCCGTGTACCGAAGCCATGCATGGCCGAAGTACCACAAGTCATCCTCACTCCGAAGCCCCACCTTCGGAGTACCGCCCTTCGAAGTCCCTCCTTCGTCCAAGGCCTCCGCATGAAGCATTCCATGAGCACTCCGTCGCAGTGCCTCTCCCCGAGCACACTCCACGACGAGCCTCACCCGGACAATGCCTTCGATGCACCTCGACTTCTGAGACCTTCGTCGGGCCACCTTCGAGTGTCTCCCTCCGGAGCACACTTCAAACCCTTGCCTCCGCAGAGGACTTGGTCCACCAACTCCGAAGTCACTCCATTCGGAGTACCTTCGAAGTGCCTCACCTCCGAGGACATGTCTCGGAGTACCTTCAGCCGGAGCCACGCTCCGCACTCTCTGCCTTCACCTGGCGCGTCTCGACCCGAGGACCGACCCGGACCACCTTCGCTCCACTAACAACCCTCGAAAATCTACTCTGCTAAGTCAGTGCAGGCTCCGCACACGAGGTGCTCCGAGCAGGCTTCGCACTTCACCCTTCGCACGAGTGGACAGCCCTCTGAGGACTTCGACCAAGTACTTGGCGGTAGCAACTGGTGCTGGGCTTCGTACGCGAAGGTCTACACGCACACAAAACGGACTACGCTAAGGGCTTCGACACAAGAAGCACTACGGGAAATGATCAGGGCTTCGCTAGTAAGCAGCGAGGTCTTGCCTCGTGTTACACAGAGCGACAGCACACTGAAAAACACACTTCGCGAGAAAAACACCCTTCGCCAAGACAGGCTTCGGTGAACTAAAAACTAGCGAGGTATGTAACGCGAGTTTAAGCAAAAGCACACAGAAGCAGGGCTTCGCCGCTTGAACAAGGAACACAAAAATATATTGAACTCTGGATGAAAAACCAGCGAGGTCTGTGTACAGGAGCTCAACAGTAAATGCTCAAAGTGTTAAATGTTACCTACCGAGCCCCCATATTTATAGCCCACGGCTTCATCCTAAGGAAGTGACTACTTTACCCCTAGGGTTTACAACAGATTTGTCTCTACAGAACTAAGGGGTACAAAAGGTAGTCCACCTTTATTTTGGAGGCTTCTCTGTCAGCTGCAGAGGGGACAGTGTCAGCCTTTTTCAGAACAGACAGTGTCAGCCTTTTACAGTGTTGACTTCTGGAACCTCCCTTCGCACCGGAGGGTGCGGTAGCTTCGGCGAGAAGCCTGCAGCCTGTTGGCCTTCGCTCCGCCGAAGAAGTCCTTCGATACAGTGACGGTTTTGAGCCGAAGCCGTCAAAGCCCTTGGGCCTTCGCACCACCACCTCCGGAGTGGATCACCACGGCTTCGCAGCTACTCCGAGCTCGAACACCGTCCGTCCGTGTACCGAAGCCATGCATGGCCGAAGTACCACAAGTCATCCTCACTCCGAAGCCCCACCTTCGGAGTACCGCCCTTCGAAGTCCCTCCTTCGTCCAAGGCCTCCGCATGAAGCATTCATGAGCACTCCGTCGCAGTGCCTCTCCCCGAGCACACTCCACGATGAGCCTCACCCGGACAATGCCTTCGATGCACCTCGACTTCTGAGACCTTCGTCGGGCCACCTTCGAGTGTCTCCCTCCGGAGCACACTTCAAACCCTTGCCTCCGCAGAGGACTTGGTCCACCAACTCCGAAGTCACTCCATTCGGAGTACCTTCGAAGTGCCTCACCTCCGAGGACTTGTCTCGGAGTACCTTCAGCCGGAGCCACGCTCCGCACTCTCTGCCTTCACCTGGCGCGTCTCGACCCGAGGACCGACCCGGACCACCTTCGCAGCCACCGTGACGGAGCTCCCCGCTCCCCTGGCATCAAGCCTCCCGCTTGACCCAGGTTCACCCGGCTCGAACCTTGTCCGTTGCCTCCGAAGTCCCTGCGCACCACCGACAAGCAACAAGTGTATCCAGTACTCCGGAGACCTCTCCGGGATAGCAACCTCCGGTACACACTCCGGTGTACCGCCCAAAGTACCGAAGCCATCGGTACGAACCCTGTCATCGTGTACTGCCGGACCCCTCCGACGAGCACACTCCGCTGCACAGATGCAGCAAGCAAACACCTCCGAACACCCTTCGGAGAACCACCTCCGAAGCCCCTTCGGAGGTACCCTTCGAACAGAGGGTAAATAATCCTGTCAATCACTCATCACAAACACCGAAACCACCCTTGGTTTCTCAGCTTTGTAGTTGTTCGTCATCTCCAATCCAACGGAGCCGTCGATTGGGCCAATGGAAATATTATGTCCGGCTTAAATCAGAGGATTGTAGGGTTGGCAAAGGGGCTATGGAACGAAAAGCTTCCTAAGATTTTATAGTCCATTCGGGCCACGCAGCCTAGGTCCACAGGTTTCACCCAATTCAGTTTGTTGTTTATAGATGAGGCCATGACTCCAACGGAGCTGAAAGGTGGATCCCTTCGTACAACAGAGATAGAATATAATGATGAAAGGAACACTTCGCTTGACTTGTCGGAATAAATGAGGCTTCGAGCTATCGCCAATTTGACAAAGTACCAAGACCAGACAAAGACATGGTATGACTCGAAGGTAAAAGTTAATGAACTTAGATCTGTCATTTGGTATTGCGAAGTGTAATTGCTCCGAGGACGTTAGGGAACAAAGGGGAAGGACCATATATTATCCTACACTCAGGGCGCTCCAGATGTTTTAAATTAGCTAATTTAGAAGGGGAAGAATTAAAGAATTGCATGGCATGCGGAGCACCTTAAACGTTATTATGCTTAAGGCCTCCTTATAACAAATTATAAAGTACCTTTCTAAATAAATAAAGATTGAGGTTCGAATTATGCTTACTCCTCAATGTTCCCTACCCCTGGTGGATGCATCAGAGGAACAAAGATGCTTGCGGAGGTAAGCATCTTTCATCAGAACCCAACAAACGGCCTTTGAACCATCAGTTCAGAGATTCTGTAAAAGAGCCGAAGGTGGCCAAAGCCTACGGATTCTAGGCTTCGGCCTAATAGCATCCATAGAAGAGTCTAAGGACTTTAAAAGAACATATTTTTGATTCTCTGGGTTCGAAGCATCAGTAAAAGAGCCGAAGGTGGCCAAAGCCTACAGATGCTGAGCTCCAGCTTGATAGCATCCGTAGAAGAGTCTAAGTACTTTAAAAGATCATATTTCCGATCCTCCGGGTTCGAAGAATCTGTAAAAGAGCCGAAGGTGGCCAAAGTATATGGATTCTGAGCTCTGGCTTGATCTTTACCTAGCTTCATCTTGGGATTGTGGTCTATTTACAATCGTCCTTCTTCTATGGCCAATTGAACCTGCCGTCAAAAAACATTGCAGTCATTAGTATTATGTGAAGGTGAATCATGCCACTTACAATATGGATGTTTCTTCAACTCGTCGGTAGATGGAATGACCTGGCCTTTAGGCAATCTGAGAAGCTGTTTCTTTAAGAGAAAATCAAATATTTTATCACACTTAGTTATGTCAAAAGAGTACTTGATCTCACTAGGCCGATTCTTGGTGGGCGACGGCCGTAACTTGGAGCAAGTGATAGGTTTACTCTTAGCGTTCCAAACCCATTCGGCCACGTACATGTCGGCTGAATCCTCTTCTCCTGACTCCTCCTCGTCGGTGTGTTCCATGACGTGGATTTCGTCCCTAGTCTTGTTAAACGTCTTAATAATTTTTTTATCTTTGGCTCGGCCTTCCTGGACCAGAGCTTGTTGCAAGACTTGGCTAACCTCTAAAAAGTTCTGGTTGTCTAATCTTTCTTTAATCTCAGAACACAACCCGCTAAAAGCTAGATCCGCCAAATCCCTTTCTGAAATATTAAGACTAAAACATCGGCTTCTAGTGTCCCTAAAATGCTTGATATACTGAGAGACGCCCTCGTTAGACTTCTGCCTAACCGATGTCAATTGTGAGAGCCTAAGTTCTGTCTCTCCCGTATAAAAGTAGTCATGGAATTTTTGTTCTAATTCGTCCCATGTTTGGACGGAGTTCGGCAGGAGTGCCAAAAACCAAGTGAAAGCGGTGCCAGATAGCGAGAGATAAAATAGTCTAAGTTTTAGAGCGTCTGACCCGCTAGCTTCTCCAAACTATGCTAAAAATTGACTAACATGCTCTATTGTGGTTTTGTTACCCTCGCCGTTGAACTTAGTGAATTCGGGGATTCTATAGCCGCGGGGGTAGGGTATTGTATCAAAATGATCGGGATATGGCTTCCGGTAAACCCTAGCCCGACCCCTAGGCACAAAGCCAACACATTCCCTAAATAGTCCGTGGATTTGCTCCTCTAGGTCATCTTGGCTTGCTGCCTGTGCACGTCTCTCGTGCGGGGGCATGACACATGGCGGGATATCGGCGTGTCAGCCATGGGCCTCTTCCCTATGCGCTAGTTGTACGATATGCTCAAGCCTAGGCACCTGTGCATGTGGTGCGGGCACTGTGGGTAGGGCTGGTACCAGTGCAGGTCGGGTGGCGCATGGTATGTGGTGCTAGCTTGGCCGTAAGCATAATGACTGGTCTCGGCCATGGATGTTGAGGCCAAAGACGTAACGGTATTGCCAGTACTACCATCAGTTCTGCTATAAACATGATTTATTAGAGGTATACTAGCAATGGGGGCTGATGGTACGGCCTCAGTAAAGCCGGACCTTCTAAGCGTCGCCTCTACTTGGGAGCTAACTGCCGAATAAAAATGGTTGGCTAGCGAAGCGCTCACGGCTTGATCTACCGATGTAGCTATCTTTTGCTCAATCTCTAAAGAAGATAAACGAGGCGATACAGGTGTTACCTAGATCCGAGCAAGGTCGGGGATGATGATGTCACGCTTGATGAAGCCTGTGTGCGTCTTGACATAGCCTCCAAGCATCATGTCCTGGAGCGCTTTCATCTCTTCCTTGATTTCTGCTCGGTCTTCTACGGGAATATCCCCAAGAGTAGGCGTCATGATGTTGCGGCTATCGATATACGTGCCTCCCATGGTGTCCATCGGCGTAGCAGTCGTTGTAGATGCACCAGTCATGTTGGCATAGCTTTTCCCAGGGGAGTCGCCAAAAAGTGTGTTGACATGAAAACGTGCCCACACAATTGGGTCAGTTCGATGATCCAAAAGTGTGTGGATACTTAGGGACAAGCCTAAGCATAACATAGCATTGACGTCGCGTTCCGACTACCCTTAACCGTGGTAAGGGGGTGGAGTCGCTAGGTAATCAGATCACTCAAAATAATCCAATTAGCTGAAAGAAATATATTAAACAGAACAAATCAGCAAACCAAGCAGAGCCTGACTAATTCGAAGTATAGTGCGAAGGGTGTCACCGAAGGGTACCTTCAGTGTATGGTGCGAAGCGTCCCGCCAAAGGGTGTCTTTGGCGTTCGGACTGACCCAGTGCGAAGATAGACTCCGAACCTATCTGGACGCGACAATCAGCTCCGAACAGCGGGGTTCGAAATGAAGTCTCCGGTACAGCAAGATACAGAATAATGACTTAGGCGCAACGCGCTAGCGTGTCTTAGTTTGGAGCAGAGTGCGAGAATGGAGAAGTCTGTCGTGACGAAGCCCGTTGTGAACCATGTCGGCGTGCGGGACTTGGTCAAACCGGCAGCAGCGTGATGGTCTGGCACGGGCGGTCGAAGTAATACTCTTGCCGAGGGGGTGTTCTAGCAGCCTCTGAAACCAATCTCTCAGCTTCGGACACCTCCGGCGAAGTAGCTCCGAATATGGAAACCTGCAACAGATTAGATTCTAAGTACCAATTCATCCTGAGGACCGAATTCTGCTAGGTGTTGCACTAGGGGCGAAGGTAGCAATGTGTTACGTAGATTAGCGAATACTTCATGGGAGAAGTAACATGGCGATAACAATCTATTACGTAGATTAACGGATACTTCACAAGCGAAGTAACAAGGATTACCACTGTTCTGAAGTGGCCATCTTTGGGCTTCCAAGCAAACCCACGAAGAATATAGACAATAAAGGTAAAGTAAAGTACGGTTCAAAGCTAGGGCTTTGTGGTTGATTTGTGTTAGGGGGTCTTCTGAACCAGCCTCACCCCTATATTTATAGGGGCTAGACTTCTAATCTCTAAGCCTAATCTAGTGAAATTCGGTTTGATCACGTGTGAAAGACTCAATAAAAAATCAGACTCAATCTCTAAATCTTCCCGAAGTGGGACTTCGGCCAGGCCCGCCGAAGTCTACTCCTCGTGCCGAAGCTTTGGTGGAGTGGACCTCCGAAGGTCTCTGGGCGGAATGTGGTGGGCAGGCTGGAAGCTTCCGAAGCCTGTAGCCTATTGGACCTTCGGACCTGTAGGGCTTCGGCCCAACCCGTGACACGTGCATTTTCAGCCCAAATTGCCAAAATTGGTATTTTGACAATCTTAACCATTAATTCCATTTTTTGCTATCAACACAGTGATCAAATTTAGAGTTTTATAAATTAAAGCATGCTCATTATGAAATTAGATATATTAACTCTAGCTGAGGGTATGATGAGAAAGACAATCATGCAAAGGCATATAAAAGCAACTAAGTGTATCACCAAGTCATCATGAGGAAGCCTATGCAATGTAATTGAAATCATGCTCCCCCTAACAAAATGTCGTACGGATAACAAATACCAAGTTCCCCATGCAAATAAGCAAATCGGGACGCATCAAGGGGTTTGGTGAAGATGTCGGCAAGCTGGTTCTAGGTATCAACATACTAAAGTTCAATATCACCCTTCTCATTGTGATCTCTGAGAAAATGATATCTCACATCAATGTGTTTGGTTCTGGAATGCTGAACTGGGTTATTTGCAATGCAAATAGCACTAGTGTTATCACAAAACAGTGGAACACCCTTATAATATAACCCAAAATCCCGCAAAGTGGAAACCATCCACAAAATCTATGAGAAACAGCTAGCTGCAGCAACATATTCGGCCTCAGCCGTAGATTGTGCAACGCTAGACTATTTGCGAGAAGCCCAGCAAACAAGATAACTACCTAGAAAATGACAAGTACCAGATGTACTCTTACATCAATTCTACACCCAGCAAAATCCACATCTGAATAACCACGAATACACAAAGAAGAATATGCAGAATACCAAATGCCAAATTTGAGGGTATGCTTGAGATACCTGATGATGAGGACATCACTTCACATGATACACACATGGAGCCTCCACATACAATTCAATTACTAGGACCAATCACACGCGCCCGTGCCCGTCGCTTGAACCATGAGGTTAATTCTTTCCTTAGCAACTATGTTAATATTTGTTTGGACGGGATGCTACTGAATACTAGTGATATTTTGTTGCTTAGGAACATGGGAGATGGAATAGAAGAGTTGGAGTTGAAGACGGAGTCGCACGGATGTTTTGAAGTCAAGATTTCGCTGGTTCGGACTACATCGACCACCATGCACCAAAATGGGCATAACTTCCTCATACGAAGTCCGATTGGCGCGTTCTTTGACTTTTTAGCATCCAAGGAACAGTGTCTTGCTGTCAAGTAGATAAAAGATAGCTAAAAGCAGTCCTGCCTAAACAAGCTAGATACACGATTGAGCAGTGAGCCAGTTTTGGTTTTAGAAAATAAAACATCATGCACAATCAATGTTCCAGACATATTTCATAGAGCTGAGCTGTCATGATTTCTTTGAATTAAAAGCAGGCATATAATAGCAAAAGATGTAAGTGCAATTCCACACATAATGAGCATATGCAAGACAATTAACATCAGCTCCCCCTCACAAAATGCCGTAGGGATGACAAATACCAAGTTCCCCACGCAAGTAAGCAAATCGAGAGGCATCGAGGGGTTTTGTAAAAATATCGGCAAGCTGGTGTTGGGTATCAACATATTGAAGTTCAATATCACCCTTCTCATTGTGATCTCTGAGAAAATGATACCGTACATCAATGTGTTTGGTTCTGGAGTGCTGAACCGGGTTGTTTGCAATACAAATAGCGCTAGTGTTATCACAGAAAAGTGGAACACTCTTATAATCTAACCCGAAATCCCGCAAAGTGGAAACCATCCACAAAATCTGAGAGCAACAGCTAGCTGCAGCAACATATTCGGCCTCAGCCGTCGATTGAGCAACACTAGACTGTTTGCGGGAAGACCAGCAAACCAGAGACGTACCCAGAAAATGACAAGTACCAGAGGTACTCTTCCTATCAATTCTACATCTAGCAAAATCCGCATCTGAAAAACCTCTAAGTCATAAAGATGAAGACGATGAATACCATATGCCAAATTCAAGGGTGTGCTTGAGATACCTTAGAATGCGCTTAACCGCTTGGCGGTGCGAAACTCGTGGCGAAGCCTGAAAACGAGCGCACAGACACACTGCGAAGTGTATGTCCGGCCTCGTGGCAGTCAAGTAGAGGAGGGAGCCGATCATGCTTCGGAACTCCTTCTGATCTACGGCTTCTCCATCTTCGTCAGGGTCCAATGCTACAGATGTAGCCATTGGAGTGGCGAGGGGCTTCGCATCGGACATGTCGAATTTCTTGAGCAGGTCCTTGGTGTACTTTGTCTGGTGGACAAAAGTACCTTGTTTGCTTTGCTTGATTTGCAAACCAAGGAAAAAGGTGAGTTCACCCATCATTGACATTTCAAACTCCCTGCTCATGGTGTCTGCAAACTCGGCAACCAAAGCATGAGAAGAGCCACCAAAGATGATATCATCCACATAAATCTGAACAAGGAGGAAATCTTTGCCATGCTTGAGAGTAAACAAAGTTTTATCAACAGAGCCCATCAAATACCCTCGCTCAAGCAGAAAAGACTTAAGTCTATCATACCAAGCCCGAGGGGCCTGCTTGAGTCCATAAAGAGCCTTATGAAGTTTAAGGACTTTATGTGGGTACCTGGGGTTTTCAAAACCAGGGGGTTGTTTTACATAAACATCTTCACCTATGAAGCCATTAAGAAAAGCACTTTTGACATCCATTGATAGAGTTTGAATCCCCGGGATGTCGCAAAGGCAAGCAAAATCCTAATGGCCTCAAGGCGAGCAACAGGTGCAAAAGTTTCAGTAAAATCAATCCCTTCTAGTGGAGAAAAGCCCTGAGCTACAAGTCTAGCCTTATTTCTAACAATTGTTCCATCCTCCCCTTGTTTATTTTTGAAAATCCATTTTGTTCCAATGAAATGAACATTTGGTGGAGGATCAACTAAAGTCCAGACTTGGTTTCTCTCAAAATTTTCAAGTTCCTCATGCATGGCATTGATCCAACTAGAATCAGAAAGTGCATGACTAACATCTAAGGGCTCGAAAGAAGCAACAAAAGCAGCATTAGTGAAATGGGCATGAGAACGAGTTACCCTTTGATCAAGCTCACCAATGATCTGCTCGGGAGGGTGCATCCTTTGGACATGATGTGGAGCCTCGCGTCGGGATGCAGTCTCCCCCTCAACTTGTGCGTTGGAATTGTCCAAGATGACCGATGTTGAGGTAGTCCCTTCGGGACCTCGTGCCGAAGTAGTAGAAGCGGGGTCAGCTTCGGGGGTCGATGTCGTGGGTAGAGGGGGATCATCCTCGAATTCTTCGGGATCTTCGTCTTCGAATAAGGTTTGTTCCATGTCGTGTTCATTTGCCTGTTCAAGAGCAGAACTAACAGAGGGGGTTGATTCATCAAAAGTCACATCACATGACTCGATGACAGTGTTAGTTTCCAAGTTATAAACACGATAAGAATGACCATGAGTAGTATAACCCAAAAAGATCCCGTCAGAAGATCGCGACTCAAATTTATCCAAGTTACCACGTTTTAGGATAAAGCAGCGACAGCCAAAAACTCGAAGATGAGTAACCTTGGGCTGTCTCCCAAAACGCAGTTCATAAGATGTCACATTTAAAATTGAGCTCAAGAAAATTCGGTTTGAGATGTAACATGCAGTGTTCATGGCCTCAGCCCAGAATTTTCTAGGAGTCCTATGCTCATCAAGCATCGTCCTAGCCATCTCAACCAAAGTGCGGTTTTTCCTCTCAACAACACCATTCTGTTGAGGAACCCGCGGAGCAGAGAATTGATGTTCTATGCCATGCTCCATGCAAAAGTCAACAAAGAGACTATTTTTGAACTCGGTGCCATTATCGCTTCGAATGAATTTTAATGCACCAGGGAGTTCAGTGAAAAGTCTCAAAGCCAAGCTCCGAAAGTGTGTAAACACTTCATCCTTGCTGGCAAGAAAGAAGACCCAAGAGTAGCGGGAGAAATCGTCGACAATAACAAGTACATACCACTTGCCGCCTAAAGAACTAACCCGAGAAGGACCTACAGTGTCCATATGGAGAAGTTCTCCGGGCTATTCAGTCATCACTGTGGTGACTGGCGAATGCGAAGCGGCAATCATTTTTCCATGTCGACATGGAGCGCAAACTAAATTCTTCTCAAACTTGAGCTTGGGCAATCCTCGGATCAAACCTAGGGCGCTCAACCGAGCGAGCAACTCAAAGCTCATATGCCCTAGTCTCCTATGCCACTTCCAAAGCTCAGAAGTCGAATGTGCAACAAGACAATGAGTAGAACCAGACGACTCTGAAAAATCAGCTCCAAAAACTCTCCCAACCCTAAAGATCTTACACACCACAACGCCATCAGAATTGAGCACTTGCGAAGTATCGCGATGAAATCGCACTTCGAAGCCCTCATCAAGCAACTGAGATACAGACAGCAAATTGTATCCCAGGTTCTCAACCAAAGCAACATCTTTGAGAGTGAAGTTCGTGTTAATCCTTACCACACCTTTACCTTTCACTCTACTCCTTCGATTGTTTCCGAAGGTGATATGTTCCCTTTGCTTGGTTGTTGTGAGGCTGGAGAACCAATTTACATCTCCGGTCATGTGGCGCGAACAACCGGAGTCCATGATCCACGTGCCCTCCAAGCCTCGACCTGTCGCCTACACATGATGAAAACGTCTCGATCGCTCAGTGCTGGGGTGAGTAAAATAATGACGAGGCATCCAGCACTGAGTGACACGAGTAGTAGGCACAGTAAAAGTAGACGGTCTACGCACATGAAAATCAGCATGATGCAAAGTGCGAGGTCTACCTACATGCAAAGAACGCAAAGCATGACGAGGTCTCCTACTCTGACGAGGTACAAAGCTACTCGCCCGAGGTCTACCACCATATGGAACATGGTGAACACCTCGAGGAGCAAAACCTCTCCGAGAAGCACGAGGAGCCTCGAAAACAGGACGAGAGTAATACTCAGACTCATGCATACCTAAAGATGGGTAATGCATGTCCTGATAGCTCATTGCCTGTGCACGTCGCTCATCCTTGATGCGACGGAAACAGAAACCAATCAAATGACCCGCCCGCTGACAATAAGAACAATGAAACACTCTTCTGGGGGCACTCTCATGGGTCATAGGAGCAACTCTCACAGGCTCCTTGGGTTTCTTTTGAGTGGTTTTCTTGGGAGGATTTTTCTTGGTAGAAGGAGTGGTTTTCTTTGGTGGATGGGTAGGCTTTTTGGCTGATGGGGTATCCAACAGAGCTCTCTCTTTCTCTAGGGTGGTAGGAGAGGTAAAAACAGTTTTGGTCTTACTGTCTGAAGCTATCCTCTCAAAACCCAAACCTAGAGCTACCCCGGCTCTGTCAGCACACAACTTGGTCTTGGCCAAGAGCAAATCCATCCTACCCTTTCCCTCAGTGCATTTGTTCACCACAGAAAGAAGGTATTCATTTTCAGACATGAGATTCTCAGCTCGCTCTCTAGCAGTGCCTAGCTGGTCCTTAAGGGTAATGCAAGTGTCACAGACAGGTTGCACATCCTTAGAACTACCGGCCCTCTCCAATCTAGCCTCTAAATCATGAACATGCTTATCACGTAAATTAATGCTATCGCGTAATAAACAGCAGTTCATGCAATCAATAACATCATGAGGTCTAGAATCCACCTCCAAAAGCTGCTTCTGTGCAGTCTCAAGCTCAGAAAGAGTTTGAGCATGAACAGAACGCAACTGAGCAAGCTCACTCATGACAACAGAACATGATTCATATTCAGCATCATCAAACTTAGACTTAAGCATGGCATATTCAGTAGTAATGTTTTCTAGCCTAAGTCTAAGGTCTTTTCTTTCTCTAGCGGCTTGCACAAGTAATCTATCCTGACCTAGCACAACTTCATTCAGTTCATCCAATTTAATTAGAAGCTGGTCAGATGATAGGTTTACCTCAGATGAGTCAAGCTCATCGCCGCTGTGATCGCTGTCGGCCATGAAGCAAAGGCCGATGAAGTCACGTCCCTTCTTGTCCTTCTTGTCCTCCTTCCTTGGGGTCTCCTCCTCCTCAGAGCTCGACTCCTCAGTTGAGGATGTGTCAATGTCGCTGAGAGCAGCAACAAAGGCTCTGGAAGCGGCCTTGGCTACTTTCTAAGCCCTCTTGCCGCGCTTGCCCTTCACAAAGGGCTTCCTCTCTTTTTTGTGGAATTTGGGGCGGTCACTCTCATCTCTCTTCTTGACCTTGGGGCAATTGGCCTTAATGTGAGAGGTGTCGCCACATTCATAGCAGCCACTAAAACCACTTCTCCTCTGATCCCGTCTCTCATGATGAAAGCGGGTGAACCTCCGGGCAATGAGAGCAAGCTCATCATCAGCTAGAGTGTCCACCTGCTCCTTTGTGACGGAGACCAGGGAGGACAAAGCAAAACCATCTGCAAGAACACAAGTGCCTGATGTGCTTGGTTCTGCAGTGGTGCCACGGCTAGTGCTAGAAACCAATGCCAATGGCTGTGGCAAAGAGCTTCTGTGCACTGCAAGAGATGCCTTGGCAATCTCTGTGGACTTCAGCTTGCTAAAGAGTTCATCACAGGTTAGAGAGTCATAGCCTGTGGACTCCTCAATGCTGGATATCTTCACCTCCCATATGCTACGGTCAAGAGCATAGAGAAGCTTGATAGCCCTATCGTGATCACTGTAAGCAAGCGTCCCGTTGGATCGCAAGTTACTCACTATCGCGTCAAAGCGAGAAAACATGGCATCTACAGATTCACCAGGTGCCTGCACAAACATCTGATACTGTTGATTGTAGGTGCTTTGGCGCCTGGCCTTAATCTGAGCAGAGCCCTCATGAAAGACAGTGAGTGTTGTCCAAATCTCCCTAGCAGTCCTAAGGTGCTGCACCCTATCAAACTCACTCCGACTCAGTCCAATGAACAGTATGTTCCTTGCCTTCGAGTTGGCAATATACTGATCTTTTTCAGTTTGAGTGGTGCGGGTATCAGGGATGGAGTATTGTGAGTCCACAATCTCCCAAATTGCATTTCCTTGGCTTAACAAGTAAGCCTCCATGCGCACCTTCCAGTATGCAAAATCTGTCCCATCGAACAGAGGAATTTTACTGCCTCTATCCATGTCGCCAACAGATCACAAAACCGGTTAAGGTCAACTGGTGATCTTAACCAGGCTCTGATACCAATTGTTGGACCGGAAACGGCGACCAGAGGGGGGGTGAATGGGAGCTTTTAAAAATTCGGGCTAAAAACTTAGCCTTCGGTTCTGTTCTGTCTTCTGCGGAACAGGCTTCGAACACTACCTTCGAAGGTCTGGTTCGGAGGTACTTCGACAGCTCCGAACACAGGCTTCGCAGGAGCAAAAGTTCGAAGCCAAGAAGACTTCGCTGCACTAACAACCCTCGAAAATCTACTCTGCTAAGTCAGTGCAGGCTCCGCACACGAGGTGCTCCGAGCAGGCTTCGCACTTCACCCTTCGCACGAGTGGACAGCCCTCTGAGGACTTCGACCAAGTACTTGGCGGTAGCAACTGGTGCTGGGCTTCGTACGCGAAGGTCTACACGCACACAAAACGGACTACGCTAAGGGCTTCGACACAAGAAGCACTACGGGAAATGATCAGGGCTTCGCTAGTAAGCAGCGAGGTCTTGCCTCGTGTTACACAGAGCGACAGCACACTGAAAAACACACTTCGCGAGAAAAACACCCTTCGCCAAGACAGGCTTCGGTGAACTAAAAACTAGCGAGGTATGTAACGCGAGTTTAAGCAAAAGCACACAGAAGCAGGGCTTCGCCGCTTGAACAAGGAACACAAAAATATATTGAACTCTGGATGAAAAACCAGCGAGGTCTGTGTACAGGAGCTCAACAGTAAATGCTCAAAGTGTTAAATGTTACCTACCGAGCCCCCATATTTATAGCCCACGGCTTCATCCTAAGGAAGTGACTACTTTACCCCTAGGGTTTACAACAGATTTGTCTCTACAGAACTAAGGGGTACAAAAGGTAGTCCACCTTTATTTTGGAGGCTTCTCTGTCAGCTGCAGAGGGGACAGTGTCAGCCTTTTTCAGAACAGACAGTGTCAGCCTTTACAGTGTTGACTTCTGGAACCTCCCTTCGCACCGGAGGGTGCGGTAGCTTCGGCGAGAAGCCTGCAGCCTGTTGGCCTTCGCTCCGCCGAAGAAGTCCTTCGATACAGTGACGGTTTTGAGCCGAAGCCGTCAAAGCCCTTGGGCCTTCGCACCACCACCTCCGGAGTGGATCACCACGGCTTCGCAGCTACTCCGAGCTCGAACACCGTCCGTCCGTGTACCGAAGCCATGCATGGCCGAAGTACCACAAGTCATCCTCACTCCGAAGCCCCACCTTCGGAGTACTGCCCTTCGAAGTCCCTCCTTCGTCCAAGGCCTCCGCATGAAGCATTCCATGAGCACTCCGTCGCAGTGCCTCTCCCCGAGCACACTCCACGACGAGCCTCACCCGGACAATGCCTTCGATGCACCTCGACTTCTGAGACCTTCGTCGGGCCACCTTCGAGTGTCTCCCTCCGGAGCACACTTCAAACCCTTGCCTCCGCAGAGGACTTGGTCCACCAACTCCGAAGTCACTCCATTCGGAGTACCTTCGAAGTGCCTCACCTCCGAGGACATGTCTCGGAGTACCTTCAGCCGGAGCCACGCTCCGCACTCTCTGCCTTCACCTGGCGCGTCTCGACCCGAGGACCGACCCGGACCACCTTCGCTCCACTAACAACCCTCGAAAATCTACTCTGCTAAGTCAGTGCAGGCTCCGCACACGAGGTGCTCCGAGCAGGCTTCGCACTTCACCCTTCGCACGAGTGGACAGCCCTCTGAGGACTTCGACCAAGTACTTGGCGGTAGCAACTGGTGCTGGGCTTCGTACGCGAAGGTCTACACGCACACAAACGGACTACGCTAAGGGCTTCGACACAAGAAGCACTACGGGAAATGATCAGGGCTTCGCTAGTAAGCAGCGAGGTCTTGCCTCGTGTTACACAGAGCGACAGCACACTGAAAAACACACTTCGCGAGAAAAAACACCCTTCGCCAAGACAGGCTTCGGTGAACTAAAAACTAGCGAGGTATGTAACGCGAGGTTTAAGCAAAAGCACACAGAAGCAGGGCTTCGCCGCTTGAACAAGGAACACAAAAATATATTGAACTCTGGATGAAAAACCAGCGAGGTCTGTGTACAGGAGCTCAACAGTAAATGCTCAAAGTGTTAAATGTTACCTACCGAGCCCCCATATTTATAGCCCACGGCTTCATCCTAAGGAAGTGACTACTTTACCCCTAGGGTTTACAACAGATTTGTCTCTACAGAACTAAGGGGTACAAAAGGTAGTCCACCTTTATTTTGGAGGCTTCTCTGTCAGCTGCAGAGGGGACAGTGTCAGCCTTTTTCAGAACAGACAGTGTCAGCCTTTTACAGTGTTGACTTCTGGAACCTCCCTTCGCACCGGAGGGTGCGGTAGCTTCGGCGAGAAGCCTGCAGCCTGTTGGCCTTCGCTCCGCCGAAGAAGTCCTTCGATACAGTGACGGTTTTGAGCCGAAGCCGTCAAAGCCCTTGGGCCTTCGCACCACCACCTCCGGAGTGGATCACCACGGCTTCGCAGCTACTCCGAGCTCGAACACCGTCCGTCCGTGTACCGAAGCCATGCATGGCCGAAGTACCACAAGTCATCCTCACTCCGAAGCCCCACCTTCGGAGTACCGCCCTTCGAAGTCCTCCTTCGTCCAAGGCCTCCGCATGAAGCATTCATGAGCACTCCGTCGCAGTGCCTCTCCCCGAGCACACTCCACGATGAGCCTCACCCGGACAATGCCTTCGATGCACCTCGACTTCTGAGACCTTCGTCGGGCCACCTTCGAGTGTCTCCCTCCGGAGCACACTTCAAACCCTTGCCTCCGCAGAGGACTTGGTCCACCAACTCCGAAGTCACTCCATTCGGAGTACCTTCGAAGTGCCTCACCTCCGAGGACTTGTCTCGGAGTACCTTCAGCCGGAGCCACGCTCCGCACTCTCTGCCTTCACCTGGCGCGTCTCGACCCGAGGACCGACCCGGACCACCTTCGCAGCCACCGTGACGGAGCTCCCCGCTCCCCTGGCATCAAGCCTCCCGCTTGACCCAGGTTCACCCGGCTCGAACCTTGTCCGTTGCCTCCGAAGTCCCTGCGCACCACCGACAAGCAAACAAGTGTATCCAGTACTCCGGAGACCTCTCCGGGATAGCAACCTCCGGTACACACTCCGGTGTACCGCCCAAAGTACCGAAGCCATCGGTACGAACCCTGTCATCGTGTACTGCCGGACCCCTCCGACGAGCACACTCCGCTGCACAGATGCAGCAAGCAAACACCTCCGAACACCCTTCGGAGAACCACCTCCGAAGCCCCTTCGGAGGTACCCTTCGAACAGAGGGTAAATAATCCTGTCAATCACTCATCACAAACACCGAAACCACCCTTGGTTTCTCAGCTTTGTAGTTGTTCGTCATCTCCAATCCAACGGAGCCGTCGATTGGGCCAATGGAAATATTATGTCCGGCTTAAATCAGAGGATGTAGGGTTGGCAAAGGGGCTATGGAACGAAAAGCTTCCTAAGATTTTATAGTCCATTCGGGCCACGCAGCCTAGGTCCACAGGTTTCACCCAATTCAGTTTGTTGTTTATAGATGAGGCCATGACTCCAACGGAGCTGAAAGGTGGATCCATTCGTACAACAGAGATAGAATATAATGATGAAAGGAACACTTCGCTTGACTTGTCGGAATAAATGCGGCTTCGAGCTATCGCCAATTTGACAAAGTACCAAGACCAGACAAAGACATGTATGACTCGAAGGTAAAAGTTAATGAACTTAGATCTGTCATTTGGTATTGCGAAGTGTAATTGCTCCGAGGACGTTAGGGAACAAAGGGGAAGGACCATATATTATCCTACACTCAGGGCGCTCCAGATGTTTTAAATTAGCTAATTTAGAAGGGGAAGAATAAAGAATTGCATGGCATGCGGAGCACCTTAAACGTTATTATGCTTAAGGCCTCCTTATAACAAATTATAAAGTACCTTTCTAAATAAATAAAGATTGAGGTTCGAATTATGCTTACTCCTCAATGTTCCCTACCCCTGGTGGATGCATCAGAGGAACAAAGATGCTTGCGGAGGTAAGCATCTTTCATCAGAACCCAACAAACGGCCTTTGAACCATCAGTTCAGAGATTCTGTAAAAGAGCCGAAGGTGGCCAAAGCCTACGGATTCTAGGCTTCGGCCTAATAGCATCCATAGAAGAGTCTAAGGACTTTAAAGAACATATTTTGATTCTCTGGGTTCGAAGCATCAGTAAAAGAGCCGAAGGTGGCCAAAGCCTACAGATGCTGAGCTCCAGCTTGATAGCATCCGTAGAAGAGTCTAAGTACTTTAAAAGATCATATTTCCGATCCTCCGGGTTCGAAGAATCTGTAAAAGAGCCGAAGGTGGCCAAAGTATATGGATTCTGAGCTCTGGCTTGATCTTTACCTAGCTTCATCTTGGGATTGTGGTCTATTTACAATCGTCCTTCTTCTATGGCCAATTGAACCTGCCGTCAAAAACATTGCAGTCATTAGTATTATGTGAGGTGAATCATGCCACTTACAATATGGATGTTTCTTCAACTCGTCGGTAGATGGAATGACCTGGCCTTTAGGCAATCTGAGAAGCTGTTTCTTTAAGAGAAAATCAAATATTTATCACACTTAGTTATGTCAAAAGAGTACTTGATCTCACTAGGCCGATTCTTGGTGGGCGACGGCCGTAACTTGGAGCAAGTGATAGGTTTACTCTTAGCGTTCCAAACCCATTCGGCCACGTACATGTCGGCTGAATCCTCTTCTCCTGACTCCTCCTCGTCGGTGTGTTCCATGACGTGGATTTCGTCCTAGTCTTGTTAAACGTCTTAATAATTTTTTTATCTTTGGCTCGGCCTTCCTGGACCAGAGCTTGTTGCAAGACTTGGCTAACCTCTAAAAAGTTCTGGTTGTCTCATCTTTCTTTAATCTCAGAACACAACCCGCTAAAAGCTAGATCCGCCAAATCCCTTTCTGAAATATTAAGACTAAAACATCGGCTTCTAGTGTCCCTAAAATGCTTGATATACTGAGAGACGCCCTCGTTAGACTTCTGCCTAACCGATGTCAATTGTGAGAGCCTAAGTTCTGTCTCTCCCGTATAAAAGTAGTCATGGAATTTTGTTCTAATTCGTCCCATGTTTGGACGGAGTTCGGCAGGAGTGCCAAAAACCAAGTGAAAGCGGTGCCAGATAGCGAGAGATAAAATAGTCTAAGTTTTAGAGCGTCTGACCCGCTAGCTTCTCCAAACCTATGCTAAAAATTGACTAACATGCTCTATTGTGGTTTTGTTACCCTCGCCGTTGAACTTAGTGAATTCGGGGATTCTATAGCCGCGGGGGGTAGGGTATTGTATCAAAATGATCGGGATATGGCTTCCGGTAAACCCTAGCCCGACCCCTAGGCACAAAGCCAACACATTCCCTAAATAGTCCGTGGATTTGCTCCTCTAGGTCATCTTGGCTTGCTGCCTGTGCACGTCTCTCGTGCGGGGGCATGACACATGGCGGGATATCGGCGTGTCAGCCATGGGCCTCTTCCCTATGCGCTAGTTGTACGATATGCTCAAGCCTAGGCACCTGTGCATGTGGTGCGGGCACTGTGGGTAGGGCTGGTACCAGTGCAGGTCGGGTGGCGCATGGTATGTGGGTGCTAGCTTGGCCGTAAGCATAATGACTGGTCTCGGCCATGGATGTTGAGGCCAAAGACGTAACGGTAATTGCCAGTACTACCATCAGTTCTGCTATAAACATGATTTATTAGAGGTATACAGCAAGGGGGGCTGATGGTACGGCCTCAGTAAAGCCGGACCTTCTAAGCGTCGCCTCTACTTGGGAGCTAACTGACCGAATAAAAATGGTTGGCTAGCGAAGCGCTCACGCTTGATCTACCGATGTAGCTATCTTTTGCTCAATCTCTAAAGAAGATAAACGAGGCCGATACAGGTGTTACCTAGATCCGAGCAAGGTCGGGGATGATGATGTCACGCTTGATGAAGCCTGTGTGCGTCTTGACATAGCCTCCAAGCATCATGTCCTGGAGCGCTTTCATCTCTTCCTTGATTTCTGCTCGGTCTTCTACGGGAATATCCCCAAGAGTAAGGCGTCATGATGTTGCGGCTATCGATATACGTGCCTCCCATGGTGTCCTTCGGCGTAGCAGTCGTTGTAGATTGCACCAGTCATGTTGGCATAGCTTTTCCAGGGGAGTCGCCAAAAAGTGTGTTGACATGAAAACGTGCCCACACAATTGGGTCAGTTCGATGATCCAAAAGTGTGTGGATACTTAGGACAAGCCTAAGCATAACATAGCATTGACGTCGCGTTCCGACTACCCTTAACCGTGGTAAGGGGGTGGAGTCGCTAGGTAATCAGATCACTCAAATAAGTCCAATTGCTGAAAGAAATATATTAAACAGAACAAATCACCAAACCAAGCAGAGCCGACTAATTCGAAGTATAGTGCGAAGGGTGTCAACCGAAGGGGTACCTTCAGTGTATGGTGCGAAGTCGTCCCGCCAAAGGGTGTCTTTGGCGTTTCGGACTGACCCAGTGCGAAGAGGATAGACTCCGAACCTATCTGGACGCGACCATCAGCTCCGAACAGCGGGGTTCGAAATGAAGTCATCCGGTACGCAAGATACAGAATAATGACTTAGGCGCAACCGCGCTAGCGTGTCTTAGTTTGGAGCAGAGGTGCGAGAATGGAGAATGTCTGTCGTGACGAAGCCCGTTGGAACCATGTCGGCGTGCGGGACTTGGTCAAACCGGCAGCAGCGTGATGGTCTGGCACGGGCGGTCGAAGTAATACTCTTGCGA
>JAAALK010000100.1:0-27701 GCA_019279435.1 Zizania palustris | reverse complement strand
GAATGTTTCTGCTAAGTCTAGGCTATTTGGGTGCTTTAAAGCACTCTTATTACAATATCATCCATGTAGGCCTCCACATTGCGACCTAGTTGATGACCTAGAGCCTTAGCAACTAATCTTGAAAAAGTAGCCCCGGCATTTCTTAGGCCGAAGGGCATTCTTACATAGCAGAAGACTCCCGAAGGAGTTACAAAGCTCGTCTTGATTTCATCTTCGCGCTTCAACCATATTGATGATAACCAGAATACGCGTCGAGGAAGCTTAGTAACTCCGAACCTGCCGTGGAGTCAACTAGTTGATCAATTCGGGGCATGGGGTAGGGGTCACGTGGGCACGCTTTATTCAAAGATGTGAAATCAATGCACATGCGCCACTTTCCGGAGGACTTCTTCCTGACGAAGACTGGGTTGGCTAACCATTCTGTATGGGCCACTTCTCTGATAATTCCAGCCTTCAACAGTTTTTCACTTCGTCCTTAGCTAGAGCAGCTCTTTCTGCGGACATCTTCCGGAGCCCTTGTCGAACAGGCCGGGCCTTCGGTTTACAAGCAAACTGTGCTCAATAATATCCCGATCGACTCCGGTGATATCTTCGTCAGACCAGGCGAAGACATCCAAATTTTCTTCTACGACCTTTTCCAAGGAAGTTGCAAACTTCGGGAGGTAAATCTTTACCAAATTGAAAAGTGTATTCTTTACCATCTTTGACAATGATCTTCGTTGCAATCTCTCCTTCGGGACTTGGTCTTGGAAATGACTCTTCGAAGCTTCAGAAGAGGCTGAAAAAATTTCTTCATCATTTTGAACACTGTTTACTTGCCTCGGATCAAGAGGAGGACCGTGACCATATTCTGCCCTCCGAGCCATGGCTTGATCTCCGAAGATTGTCAGAACTCCTGACTGTGTGGGCATCTTCATGCACAAGTAGTTGTGATGCGCCACTGCTCCGAACTGATTCAACATGCCTCGTCCGAAGATGACATTATAAGCATACGGGGCATCTACCACATCGAAGATAACTTCTTCAGTTCGGGCTAGTAAACCTTCTCCGAAGGTTACTTCCAGGCCTATCTGGCCGAGTGCATCTAGCGGAGGTCCTGCGAAGCCTTGCAGAGGACGAGCCGCTGGGAGGAGATGCTTCCGGGAAATGCATAACTGATCGAAGGCTTGTACAAATATGATATCTGCCGAGCTACCTCTGTCAATTAGCACCCTTCGGACTTCAGTCCCTGCAATATCAGCAGTGATAACCAATGGATCTGCATGCGGGAACTTGATACCAGCTGCATCCTCCGCAGAGAAAGATATTGGAACATGAGACCACTCCGGCATTGCAGCTGCAGATGACGAAGTCCCAATGTGGCCTACTTCTCGAACGTACTTTCTTCGCTGTCTCTTGGACATGCTTCCGAGGGTACCTCCTCCGGAGATAGGGAGAACTACTCTCTTCCCTCTATCTTGCCCTTCTTCTTGCTTCGGAGGTGGCATAACATTGGCCACCGGAGGATGCCTTGCAGTATCAAATTTTCTATCCGCGCCACAGCCTGGACCGGCTCCGGGCGCACTGCTGCTGGACTTCGGTCGGTACTACCTCGACCCGAAGTTCTCTCCAAGTATTCTCCCCGAAGGGTAAGAATAGCCTTGCAGGTGTCAGTTGCATGGCTTCGATTCTCTCCATGAATACAACAAAAAAGGGGCTGGCCCTTGCCAGCCGTTTTCCCTGGCGGCCTCCATCCGCTGGACTTGTTCCCCGTAGACTGTGGAGCTCTTGGTGCAAACTTCTGCGGGGGTGCAATGTTTAAGACTTCAGAGCGAGGGTGCTTTTGCCCTCTTCTTCTATCATGTTGCACTTCGGAGACTGGTTCTTGCGGCTGTGTCGAAGTCTTCACCTCTGCTTTAACTTTTGTCAATACTGTCGAAGTAGCAGTAGTCCTCCGAAGCCAACCTTCTTCTGACTTCGAGTATTCCTCGAAGTACGACATCAGCTGTGATACTGTGGTGATGCTCTTCCGATGCAGTTTATCCAGAAGGCCTTTATGACTGACGCCTTCCCGAGCCGCATCAACCACCGAGGATGTGGACAGCCCCCGAATTTGCGACTTCGTGTGAGCGAAGCGCTTGAAATACTGCCTCAATGTTTCTCCGGGGAGCTGTTTCACTTGGAAAAGGCTTCCTGTCGACATGGGGGGCACGAAGGTGCCCTGAAAGTTACTTATAAACTTCTTCTTCAACTGTGGCCACGAAGCGATTGATCCTGGCTTTAAAGACCAGAACCATCTCAACGCCACTCCTTGAAGGGCTAACGGGAAGCACTTCGCCATAGTTTCTCTGTTTCCGCCACTAGCCTCAATTGCTAGGGCATAAGAACGCGCAAACTCACTGGGATCTTCGTCTCCGGCATATTTGCAAAGCTTCGAAGCTTTGAACTTCGGATCGAAGCGAACCTTCTGAAGCTCGGGATGTAACGGAGATTCATTGTCGTAAGAGGCGTTCTCCGGGCTTCGGGATAATCAAGATCGTCGTCTTCATGCACTTCGGGGATAGCTGGGGTGGCTTGAGGGCGAAGCCTGTTCGCAGCCTCTTGTCGCCACCTCGCTACCTCGGCTTGAAGATTGGCCATTTGAGTGGCCATGTCTCCAAGGCTATCTTCATCTCCTCCGGAAGGACCTTCCGGGTCTTGAGAGCTGGTATGATCAGTTCGAATCGGAATGGAGGGTGGCAGAGTGGCTCCGGGCGGTCGAAGTGTGGAAGGGGTTGGCGGAGAGGTTTCGTATCCTCGAGGGATAGAAGCCCCTTGCGGAGTTTGAGGTGGAGGGATAGTCGAAGACCCTCCGACTTCAACTGTGTCGAAGGGTATCTCTCCGGAGATCCGAGAAGACCTCCGAGTAGGATTGCGAGGTGCGCTCCGCTTAGGAGGCATGATGTAAGAAATTGGTAGAGAACGAAGTTTTTTGAACTAGGTTCCCCACGGACGGCGCCAACTGTTGGCGTAAAAGATTATGCTAACAGGTTTCTGTGGAAAAGAAACTAACAAACGAAGTATTTGCGAAGCAAACTGTTCTAAGCCTCCGAAAGGATAATAGCTTAGAATAGTTTGAAAGTGTGTATTGAATCACTTGTAATCGGTCCCTATTACAGGGTAAAATGGGGGGTATTTATAGGCCTAATATTAAGGAAAGACCTATTACCCCTCTATTACAACCGACATTAAGGAAACTATTCAGTTTCCTTAATAGGGCTAAAATGGTAAAAGACTAATCTAATAGGATAGAAGATAAGTCTTCCATCTTAGCTGCCAGAAAAGATCTTGAAGGGCTTTGGTTCGAAGACATACTTCGAACCAGTGCCTGTCTTCGAGCTTCGAACCAGGTTCCGAGCATCTTCGAAGAGGGTCTTCGGATAATCTTCGAACTAGTTGGCTGTCTTCATGCTGCTTTAGCAATAACCCTGAGGATGAGATATTTTCCCCCAACAAGCACGTTCGTGCAAATCAAGCCATATATCATGGGAGTATCATCACAAATTTCAGCAAGGTCAGTTTTAGTTGCAAGCATGACACGTCCTTTCAGATTAATAACTTGTGATGAAGAAGGAGAAGCAAGTTTATCTTTCTGTTGCCTCGAAAGCGTTTTGGCCACTTGCTGATTTTAAGAAGGTTGTTTGCTCTTTTGTGCGTCCCTAGCATGTTTTTCTTGTTCAAATTTCACAATTTCAGCAGGAGTCATAGGAAGCAATGTAACTTTCTTTCCTTTATTCATAAATGTGTACTTATTGCTCCTACCATGGTGTGTAGCATCAGTATCATACTCCCAAGGTCTACGAAGTAATAGAGAACATGCTTGCATTGGTACTACATCAAAATCAGCAACCCCGAAGTATGTACCAATGGAAAATTCGATGTGAGCAGTTTGTGTTACCTTGACCTTACCGCTATTGTTGAACCATTGCACGTGGTAAGGGTGTGGATGTGCACGTGTGGGAAGTTGAAGCTTAGTTACCATGTCGTGGCTCACCAAATTGTTGCAACTACCGCTGTCTATGATGACACGTACATGGCGGTCATTGACGACGAAGAAGGTCTGAAACAGATTGTTCCGTTGTGCCCGGTCGTCCTGGTCCATGTGAGTGCTCAAGACACGTTGTACAATAAGTGCTGCCATGTTAGTGAAAAGACAAAACAACAAAGAATAATCCTTATGGAAAACAGCTAGGTGGGGGGTGGGTGTGTGGTGGAAGCAATCCGTCACGCGCCTTACCCATGCTTGCAAGTGTTCTTACCACGCCGCAGTGAGGTCACCGGCCTACAGGTGATGAACCAAGTGGAGGGTGGTGGCGATTGCAAGATGTGAAACCTGTCCTGACCAAGAGAAGGTGTAGCTTGGAAGGCAAAGTAAGTAGCAAGGAATAGCGATAGTAATAAAAGTTAAACAAAGTTCAATAAGTGTTCCCTAGTACTCATCAAAGTTGCTGGCCTTGGTGCTCCCAAGGTGAAAATTCAAGCAATAGAGGGAAACTATGTGCACAAAACTCAAGTGGATCGGACAAGGGATCGGACAAGAGATCGGACAAGCAATCGATAGGACCACTGCCGTTGATCGGACAAGGGATCGGACAAGAGATCGGACAAGCAATCGACAGAACCGGTTTGCCGCTGCCGCTGATCGGACAAGGGATCGGACAAGAGATCGGACAAGCAATCGACAGGACCGGTTTTTTTTTCTTTTTTAGTCTATTTTTTTGAACAAGGATGACAAGAGATGCAACCACAAAAATTGGCACCTGCAACTGAGGTGGGATGTGGTTCACAGAAATTCAACAAGTTCGCTGAACGGCGAGCAAAAACTTTGACCAATTTTTTTCTTTATCTTCCTGATTTTTTTTGGTGATTCTAATGAAGGCTAACAGACGAGCGGAAAATTTCAGATTTTTCTGACAAACGAGCGAAAAGTTATACCTGTTTTACCGAAGGGGGGTCACAAAGACTCGATGTGGAAAACGAGTAGGGTTGTGGAAGGGGTTTTTTTTCGGGTGGGGAATTTTTTGAGACACAAGACCAACTACTACTCAAACGACACAAAGGGATTACTAAACCAGCAACAAGACTCGACCAAGAACACAAACTCAACAAGGTTAAAAACTGAAATTAAAATCGCAAGGCACAAAGGGGTTCTCGGTGGGGATTTTTTTTGTGAGGGTTTTCTGGACCCTAGGTAAGAATAAAAGCATATCGAGATTACCTAACGGGAAATCTGTGCTCTGATACCAACTAATGGGGGATTGGTCCCGATCTTCCGCTAGGTAAAGGATAACTTGGATTGGTGGAGAATCTCGACGTTGACGATCCAAGGCTCCGGTCCGGCGGATCAAAACCTTGCAATCGCTACACCACCGTCTCCGTTGGTTATCAACCACGCAAGCGCGATTGACCTCACCACGAAGGCTAATTCCTGCAAGCGAATCCAAGAACACAAGCAAGAACAGGAAGGATACAAGTCGAATGCCAAATCACAGATAAACTATGAAGAGGAGAGGTTTCACAAACGCTGATGCAGCAGCCAATCGGTCCGGTGCAGGAGCGGGATCTAAACACACAAGTGTAGATCCAAACAAAGCAAAACCTAACCCTAAAGGTGGCTGGCGTGAGTATATAAGGCGTGGGCAGCCTGTAGAAGACGTACAGACACAGACTATGGGATAGAAGATGTACAGACTCGTACTATGGGCCAACACGGCCCAATTCTGTCAGGCAGGACTGTTTCAAACACACAGGACGGTTCGAGACTCCAAATGAGGCGAAACCAACCCCAAAAGATCCATCTTCTCCTTATCTTTCCAAAAAGTCCAAGAATGCGCTAATCGGACTTCGTATGAGGAAGTTATGCCCATTTTGGTGCATGGTGGTCGATGTAGTCCGAACCAGCGAATTCTTGACTTCAAATCATCCGTGCGACTCCGTCTTCAACTCCAACTATTCTATGCCATCTCCCATGTTCCTAAGCAACAAAATATCACTAGTATTCAGTAGCATCCCGTCCAAACAAATATTAACATAGTTGCTAAGGAAAGAATTAACCTCATGGTTCAAGCGACGGGCACGGGCGCGTGTGATTGGTCCTTGTAATTGAATTGTAGGTGGAGGCTCCATGTGTGTATCATGTGAAGTGATGTCCTCATCACGACATCCTCGAGGGCTTCGCTTGAACTTCGACGTCATTTTTTGTACTGTGTTTCTAGCTTCGAAGTACGTTTTGTGTTGTCTGTCAGCTTGACATACTTCGACGGTCTTTGCGAAGGTGTTCTCTGTCTCGAGCTGTTCAAAGTCAATACTTCGACAAGCTTCGAAGTTAGCTTCGAAGCATGTTGTTGGGGGAAAATATTCCATCTTCAGGGTTATTGCAGTGACAAGATAAAGACTGGTGATTAAGCTAAAGACTTCCAGTGTATACCTTCGAAGATAGGTTGAGTCAAGTTCGAAGTATGATGACAGTCTCTAGTTCGAAGTATACCTTCGAACTTGGACTCTTCCGGGAACTTCTTTGCCAGCTAAGATGGAAGACTTATCTTCTTTCTCATTAGATTAGTCTTTTACCATTTTAGCCCTATTAAGGGCACCGAATAGTTTCCACTATGTCGATTGTAATAGAGGCGTAAAAAGGTCTTTTCCTCAATGTTTAGGCCTATAAATACCCCCCGTTTGCCCTG
The DNA here is from genome assembly GCA_019279435.1 of Zizania palustris. Taxonomy (NCBI): domain Eukaryota; kingdom Viridiplantae; phylum Streptophyta; class Magnoliopsida; order Poales; family Poaceae; genus Zizania; species Zizania palustris. The sequence continues at coordinate 21,000 of JAAALK010000100.1, read as the reverse complement.
TAAAGAGGATCGAATACAAGTTATTCAATATACACATTCGAACTATTCTAAGTTATTATCCTTTCGGAGGCTTAGAACAGTTCACTTCGCAAACACTTCGTTTGTTAGTTCCTAATCTTCAGAAACCTGTTAGCGTAATCTTTTACGCCAACAGTTGGCGCCGTCCGTGAGGAACCTAGTCCAAGAAACTTCGTTCTCTACCAACTTCTTACAGCATGCCTCCTAAGCGGAGTGCAACTCGTAACCCTGTTCGGAGGTCCCCTCGGACCTCCGGAGAGGCACCTCCTGACACTGTTGAGGCCGGAGGACCTTCGACGTTTCCTCCACCTCAGACTCCGGAAGGAGTTCCCATTCCTCGAGCATACGGAGTTCCTCCGCCAACTCCATCTATACTTCGACCACCTGGAGTTCCCCTTCCACCTAAAGTTCCACTCCGAACTGATCCTTACAGTTCTCAAGACCCGGAAGATCCTTCCGGAGGAGATGAAGACAATCTTGGTGACATGGCCACTCAAATGGCCAGTCTTCAAGCTGAAGTAGCGAGATGGTGACAAGAAGCTGCAAATAGGCTTCACTCTCAAGCCATCCCAGTTATTCCTGAAGTGCCTGAAGACGACGAACCTATCTATCCTGAAGCCCCGGAGAACGCCTCCTTTGATACCGAATCTCCGTTGCATCCTGAGCTGCAAAAAGTTCGCTTCGATCCGAAGTTTAAGAGTTCAAATCTTTGCAAGTATGCCGAAGATGAGGATCCTGGAGAATTTGTTCGTTCTTATGCTCTAGCAATTGAAGCTAGTGGAGGAGTGCGGGACACCATGGCAAAATGCTTTCCTTTAGCTCTTCAAGGAGTAGTATTGCGGTGGTTCTGGTCCTTGAAGCCAGGATCAATTAATTCATGGGGGCAGCTGAAGAAGAAGTTTGTAAGCAATTTCCAAGGCACCTTCGTGCCTCCAATGTCGACAGGAAGTCTTTTCCAGGTGAAGCAACTCCCTGGAGAGACATTGAGGCAATATTTCAAGCGCTTCGCTCATACGAAGTCGTAGATCTGAGGGTTGACTACGTCTTCAGTAGTTGACGCAGCTCGAGAGGGAGTCATTCATCCAGGCCTCCTTGATAATCTTCACCGGAAAAGCATATCTTCTGTTTCTCAGTTGATGTCATACTTTGAAGAATATGTGAGGTCAGAAGAAGGCTGGCTTCAAAGAACTGCAGCTACTCCGTCCGTGTTGCAGGAAGTAAAATTGGAAGTAAAAACTCCGGCATAGCCGCGGGAACCTGTCTTCGAAGTTCAGCATGATAGGAGAAGGGGGCAAAAGCATCCTCGTTCAGAAGTCCTGAACATTGCACCCCCGCAAAAGTTCGCCCAAAGAGCTCCCCAACCTTCGGGAAACAAGGTCAGCAGCTGGAGGCTGCCAGGGAAACCGGCTGGCAAAGGTCAGACCCTTTTCTGCTGTATTCATGGTGAAAACCGAAGCCACGCAACTGATACTTGCAAGGCTATACTTACTCTGAGAGGAGAGTATCTAGAAAGAACTTCGGGTCGAGGTACTACTGACCGAGTTCCAACTGAAGTGCGCCCAGAGCCTGTCCAGACTATGGCGCGGATAGAAAACTTCGAAGCTGCAAGACGCCCTCCGGTGGTCAATGTTATGCCACCTCCAAAGCAAGAAGAAGGGCAAAACCGAGGAAAAAGAGTAGTCCTCCCCATCTCCGGAGGAGGTACTCTCGGAAGCATGTCAAAAAGGCAGAGAAGAGAGTATGTCAGAGAAGTGGGCCACCTTGGAACTTCGTCATCTGCAGCTGCTATGCCTGAATTGTCCCATGTGCCAATATCTTTTTCTGCAAAGGATGCAGCTGGCATTAAATTTCCACATGCAGACCACTTGTCATTACTGCTGACATTGCTAGAACTGAGGTTCGAAGAGTGTTAATTGATGGAGGCAGTTCGGCAGACATTATTTTTGTTCAAGCCTTCGATCAATTGTGCATCTCCAGAAAGCACCTTCTTCCAACGACTCGTCCTTTGCAAGGCTTCAAAGGACCTCCGCTTGATGCACTCGGCCAAATAGGCCTGGAAGTTACCTTCGGAGAAGGATTGTTAGCCAGGACGGAGGGAGTAATCTTTGACGTTGTAGATGCTCCATATGCCTACAACGTCATCTTCGGAAGAGGCATGTTAAATCAGTTCGGAGCTGTGGCACACCACAATTACTTGTGCATGAAGATGCCCACGCAAGCAGGAGTGCTCACTATCTTCGTAGATCAAGCTACCGCCCGAAGAGCGGAATATGGTCACGGCCCTCCTCTTGATCCAAGACAAGTGAATAATGTACAAGATAATCAAGAAAATTCTTCAGCTCCTTCTGAATCTTCGAAAAAATCCTTCCCAAGACCAAGTCCTGAAGGAGAGATTACAACGAAGATTATTGTTAAAGATGGTAAAGATTTACCTCCAGAAGTTGCTACCTCCTTGGAAAAAGTAGTGGAAGAGAATTTAGATGTCTTCGCTTGGTCTAATGAAGACATCACCGGAGTCAATCGGGATATTATTGAGCATAGTTTACTTGTAAACCCGAAGGCCCGGCCTGTTCGGCAAAGACTCCGAAAAATGTCTGCAGAAAGAGCTGTTCTTGCAAAAGACGAAGTTGAAAAATTGTTGAAGGCTGGGATTATCAGAGAAGTGGATCACACAGAATGGTTAGCCAACCCAGTCTTCGTCAAGAAGAAATCTTCCGGGAAGTGATGCATGTGCATTGATTTCACATCTTTGAATAAAGCATGCCCTCGTGACCCCTACCCCATGCCCCAAATTGATCATCTGGTCGACTCCACTGCAGGTTCGGAGTTATTAAGCTTCCTTGATGCATTTTCCGGTTATCATCAAATATGGTTGAAACACGAAGATGAGATCAAGACAAGCTTCGTAACTCCCTCGGGAGTCTTTTGTTATGTAAGAATGCCTTTTGGCTTAAGAAATGCCGGGGCTACTTTTTCGAGGCTAGTTGCTAAGGCTCTAGGTCATCAATTACGTCACAATGTGGAGGCCTATATGGATGATATTGTAATAAAGAGTGCTTTAAAGCACCAACATAGCCTAGACTTAGCTGAAACATTTAATAGCCTTCGGGCATGTGGGATCCGTCTTGACCCCGAGAAATGTATCTTCGGAGCTAAGGCTGGAAAGTTGTTAGGGTATTTAGTTTCAAGTAGAGGGATTGAAGCTAGCCCTACTCAGATAACTGCACTACAGAAGATGGCTCCTCCAGAAAATTTAAAGCAAGTGCAAAAGCTGACTGGTCGTCTGGCAGCACTTAGCAGATTTTTGGCAAGGTCTGCGGAGAGAAGTTTGCCCATCTTCAAAGCATTGAAAGGGTCCGAAGATTTTGCATGGACACCAGAGTGTCAGAAAAGCTTCGAAGATATTAAAGAGTATCTCAGTAATCTTGCTACACTCACGGTGCCTACTGCGGACGAAACTCTACTCCTTTACCTTGCTGCTACAGGCTCTGCTGTTAGCGCAGTCCTTGTCAGAGAAATGGATGTCAACGGGAAGTTGGTACAAAATCCAGTTTACTTTGTGTCCGAAGCATTGTCCGGAGCAAAAACAAGATACTCCGAGCTTGAGAAGTTCGTCTATGCTCTGATAATGGCTTCGAGGAAACTAAGGCATTATTTTTTAGCTCACAATGTAATTGTACCAACTTCGTATCCTTTGGGAGATATGCTCCGAAGTAAAGATTCCACTGGAAGAATTGGAAAGTGGGCAGTTGAACTAGCACCCTTCGGCATATCCTTTCTGGCAAGGACAACAATCAAATCGCAAGTCTTAGCAGATTTTTAGCAGAGTAGACTCCCCATGCAACGTTGGTTCTGGAGAAGTCAAGTGAAGGAATTTGTACTGTTTTTTCTGATGGAGCTTTCCAAGCATCCAGAGCAGGTGTTTGAGCAGTTCTAATTTCATCTTCAGGGCAAAGAGCAATGTACTCCGCAAGACTCAACTTTAAGTCTACCAATAATATAGCGGAGTATGAAGGGATTTTACTGGGACTCCGAAAAGCACGTGCTCTAGGGGCTACAAGAGTTGTGATTGTTGGAACAATTGCGTTAGTTCCAGCAGGTTTTTATGTGGTGGAGTGTGATGTGGAGAATGAACCTCGAAGGGTTTTAACAGAGGGAGAAAAGGGTTTATGCTGGTTCGGGCCTCTCCTGGGAGATAACAACCCTACGTCCAGTTGTGGTGGATTTGGCATGGTATGCCCCAGTATAGAGCAATAATTCCAAGGTCTATTGGCCCCCTGGAGCGTGTGTCCCTGTTACAAGGGCTTGGCCCTGCTTTTATAGGTGTGCAGGCCAAAGGAAAAGACCGGGATGCCCCCTATGAGCCCTAGGCTCACAGGGGCAGAGAGGGGAAAAAGGGCTAGCTACGGTACAAAGGTACTTTGCAGCTTTACAGCTTTACAGGCGTGTCAGGCTGCGCCAGGCTTTTGACTAGCCAAACGACATAACAGGGGGCGGCGGGGCCCCCGGTATGGCCTATACTTAGATATTTCCTGAGCTTCGAAGTAGGGGCCGGAGCCTTTCTGGCAGAGGCTGCGAAGAGGGCTCCGAGGTGCACCCCGAAGGGGGCTTCGAAGCATGCCCCGAGCAAGGCTCCGAACAAGGCTCCGAACTGGGGGCCTTCGAACCGGGTCCGCCGAACCGGGGCCTTGAACTGGGCTTCCCAGAGGTCGGCCTCCGGCATCCTTCGCCCGGAGGGTGGCCTCCGGCGTCCTGCGCCCGGAGGGTGGCCTCCGGCGTCCTGCGCCCGGAGGGTGGCCTACGACGTCTTTCGCCTGGAGGGTGGCCTCCGGCATCCTGCGCCTGGAGGTGGCCTCCGGCATCCTGCGCCCGGGGGGTGGCCTCTGGCATCTTGCGCCCGGAGGGTGGCCTCCGGCATCTTGTGCCCGGGGGGTGGCCTCCAAACTGGGGGCTCCGCGCCGGACCCCCCGATCTGGGGGCTCCGAAGCTGCGAGCTCCGGAGGGCACCTTGGGACCTGAAAACAACTCTTAGAGAGAAAACAGGCTCCGACAGCACTGGGCTCTGGGCCGAAGGCTGTCGGAGGCTGACGTCATTTGGCCCCTGTTCAAGGGAAATATATTCCCCCAACAGTAGCCCTTCGCGTGTAGGCCTTTGGGACGAAGGGGTGCGCGCGCCCTTAGGACAAATGACCTGCAAAATACAAACTCGGATAAAACATGCCTTCGGAGCATGGACCGAAGGTGGCCTCAAAAGCTGCAGGAAATAAATGCCTGCGCTAGCTTGTCAGAAAAACCTCGTGAGCCCAAACGGCTCCGCAACGTCTAGAAAGTTACTGTTACCCTGCGCTGGGCCGCTTCACCTTCGCTGGAGGCCCACTTGGCGGTGGGTTCGGCCCACGACTGTTAGAATTCTTACTGCGCCTATAAATAGAGCTTTACCGCGTGCAGCGTCGGTACGCTCTCATTTGCTTCCTTCTCACTGCCTTACAGCCTTCGCTCTCTTCCTCTTCCTAGCTTTGCGTAGAACAACCTTCGCTAGCTTTAGCCCTTCGCTAGCTTTAGCCCTTCGTGCCGAAGTTCCGCCGATATGCCGAAGAAGGCCGTGACGAAGCCCTTGGCCTTGGGCCCGAGCTCGAGCTCTGCCCAACTGCAAGCGGTAGCGGCTGCAGCGGCGAAGCCTCCGCCTAGGCGGCTGGGACCGAGGGACCTTCGGACGCCCTCCGACAAGTTCGAGCAGACCTTGGAGATCAGGGCTTCGATCTCGACGGAGGAGTCGGTCCGGAGGGCCTGCGAAGGGATGGTCGCAGCGAAGATCTAGCTTCGGGTCTCGGAGAAGTCGAAGGCCGTGCCGAGGCCTCGGGCTGACGAAGTGGTGGTTTTAGAAGCCTTCTTCGAAGCCGGCCTAGGGCTGCCAGCAGTGGGGATGCTGAGCGAAGTCCTCAAGGCTTACCACCTCGAGCTCCCTCAACTTTCGCCCAACGCTATGTGATGAGGACATCACTTCACATGATACACACATGGAGCCTCCACCTACAAATCAACTACAAGGACGAATCACACGCGCCCGTGCCCGTCGCTTGAACCATGAGGTTAATTCTTTCCTTAGCAACTATGTTAATATTTGTTTGGATGGGATGCTACTGAATACTAGTAATATTTTGTTGCTTAGGAACATGGGAGATGGAATAGAAGAGTTGGAGTTGAAGACGGAGTCGCACGGATGACTTGAAGTCAAGAATTCGTTGGTTCGGACTTCATCGACCACCATGCACCAAAATGGGCGTAACTTCCTCATACGAAGTCCGATTGACGCGTTCTTGGACTTTTTGGAAAGCTAAGGAGAAGACGGATCGTTTGCCGTTGGTTTCACCTCATTTGGAGTCTCGAGTCGTCCTGTGTATTTAAAACAATCCTGCGAGACAGAACTGGGCCGTGTTGGCCCATAGTCCAAGTCTGTTCACCTTCTAGCCCACAGCCTTGTCTGTTCGCCTTCCACAGGCTTCCCACCCTTTATAAACTCACGCCAGCCGCCTCTAGGGGTAGGTTTTGCTTTGTTGCATCTACACTGTTGTGTTTAGATCCCGCCTCTTGCATCGGACCGATTGGCTGCTGCATTGGCGTTTGTGAAACCTCACCTTATCTTCGTTTGTCTGTGATTTGGCATTCGATTTGTATCCTTCCTGTTCTTGCTTGTGTTCTTGGGTTCGCTTGCAGGAATTAGCCTTCGTGGCGAGGTCAATCGCGTTCTGCGTGGTTGATAACCAACGGAGACAGTGGTGTAACGATTGCAAGGTTTTGATCCGCCGTACCAGAGCCTTGGATCGCCAACGTCGAGATTCTCCACCAACCCAAGCTATCCTTTACCTAGCGGAAGATCGGGACCACTCCCCCATCACTATGAGGACCGAGGGCTGCGAGGGCCGCGCGGATGTCTTCGTCGCCCTCCATGACGCCAACTGCCAGCCGAAGCCGAGGGAGGGGACGGACCGCGTCAAGAGGGCGCTGGCCTTCGACAGCGCCAACTTCCAGCTCCGGAAGGAGTTCCAGGACGCCTTCCCAGTGAGGGCTGTAAACAACAAGTGGTACTCGAGGTGGGATCAGGAGTGGTTCTACGCCTCCGTTGGCGCGAACTCCCCCCTTCGGAGTACTAACGCCCACATCTTGTATCGGCGCGAAGGGGTGGTGAAGACCGGCGAAGACATCCTTCGCTTGAGGATCTTGCTGCTCCGGAGAGTGGCGGCGAAGATGAGTATGAGGGACCTCACGGAGGAGTTCATCACCCTCCGGCTCAGCCCGCTCGCGCGCTCCTGGCCGGAGGGGCTCTTCCAGGCTTCAGGTCGAGGGGAACTTAGCGAGTTGGCCTTCGACTGCTTCTGTAAGGCTTCACAACCTCTTTGCTTTTAATACTTCGTAGATCTTCACTTCTGACTTAAACCTTTCATGAAGCCCACCTCGAAATGAGGGCTCCGGAGAAGTCCATCGCGGTGGCGGATCGAGTCGTTGGGACTCCGACCCCCGAGGAGCAGACCCAGCGCCTCGCACTGGTGGGGTCCTGGGAGCGCTGGAACAGAGTATGGACCGCGCTCGACCTCGGAGGGCTCCCTGCTCTGCCGGACTTCGCCCACCTGACTACCTCATCGGCCGGAGCCAAGAGGAAGAGGTGGGACGAGGACGAACCGGATGCCTCGGGGCCTCGGCCCGCGGCCGAAGTCTCTAACCCGGGGGAGGTTGCGGCGAAGCATTCGGCGGCGGAGGCCGACGCGCATACTCCCGCCACCAAGGAGGCCACGGATGCCCTGGCGGCAACAACTTCGGGCGCGGAGGTGGATGCACCGGCTTCGCAGCGAAGGAGTTGGAGGGCACTCTTAGCTCCACCTTCCTTCAAAGAAATCTCCGACGATGGTAAACCCTTTTTTGCATGCTTCTCTTCAATATGCGGATCTTGACTTGGCTCCCTGCAGAGGATGAAGGTGATGTGAGGCCCGTCGTGGCGAAGCCGGTAGGCGGAGGTGGATCGAAGCCCGCCGTTGCGAAGCCCACGGAAGCTTCGAGCAGCAGCGGCAGCAGCAGCGGCAGCGGCAGGGATTCGGAGTCCGAGAGTACTTTGTCCGACGACGAAGGCAGCGGAGGCCGCGAGGTCCCTCGAAGCGAAGAAGATGTCAACGTGGTGGGCTTGAGCCCCGCCTCGCCGAAGCCCGCGCAGGAGGCCGTGGCAGTGGTTCACCCCTGCAAGCCGAGGGAGGGCGTGACGGCGGCGGCGATCCACGGTTTCCGCGAGGCTTGTGCTTCTGCGGAGGCAGGGGACTTGGTGGCCCAACTTAGCCATCTGGACCCCACGGATCTCTACGTCAGCTCGAACGAAGTCCTTATACGGGTGAGCGAAGCCCCTTGCAACTTCGAACTATATTTTAGCCCTTGGTTAATACTTATGACTTCTTGACTTTACGCAGGCCTTCGCACTGAACGCAGCAGCTTCGACTTCTGCTGACAGGCGGATGGAGCGCCTCGCAGAGGAGAAGGAGGTCCTTTGCCATGAAGTCTCGGAGGAAACCGAGAAATGGAGGCGGGCCGATGCTTCGGCTGCTGAGGCGAAGGCTGAGGCCGACAAGGCTAAGGAAGCCTTGAACTCGGAGATGGCTCGGCTCCGCGCGGAGCTCCAGGCTTCGAAGGACGCCGAAGCTCGGCAGGCGAAGGAGAATGCTTCGCTCCGCCAACGGGCCCGGGGTCTTGAAGACTTCGTCGTGGCCAATCTTGGCGAAGCCACCCAGAGCCTGACCGAGGTCCTTGAGTTAATAGGGACCGAGTGTCGGGCTCCGGACTTTGGCGATCAGGACCCGATTGGGGACTGCATCGATTTCTTGAAGATTGCGGCTTCGATAGCGGAGGAAGCGCTGACGGGCTTCGCTCTTATGGCCGGTCGAGTCGCGGGCCAAGGGGTGTTGCAGATGCTCCATGATGTGGGGTGTGACCACCTTCGGGCAGCAACCTCCGTGACCCCAGTGGCCTTCGGGGGTCCGCACTTGGTGACGCCTCCGGCCGAAGTTCGCGGAGCCTGGCGGTGGCTGCAGGAACCCTGGAAGGAGCAAGGCTGTGAAGCAGTCCTCAACCTCCAGAGGGCCCTTCGACACCGCCGATCCAAAGCGCCTGCTGCGCCAGATCAGCCTTCGACTTCGACACCTCCGCCTCCGAAGGTGTAGATCTCCTTAGGCCTTTTGTAATACTTAGCTGCAGGCTTGTAAAAACTCTATCAGCTTATTAATATGAATGCGGGGGTTCTTTTATACCTGCCTAGGCTCAGCCTCCGAGCGTAGACCTCGAAGTGCTCGAGGACTCCGAAGACCTTCGACAGTTGTGGGCAGTCCTCGAAGTAGCTAGGTCCGAAGGTCCCCCTCGGTTTAAGCTTCCGAGGGGGCCTAACGGCGAAGCCATCTCCGAAGTAGCTCAGGATTTGCTAGCCGCTGTGAAGACAGAGTACCTTCCGGGTTCTTTGTTTTTACCTTCGCGGACGGCCTTAGCGGGTGACGAAGCATTAGACTTCTCTGCCATCGATACGGCACCGCCTGCTTCGCTAACTTGGAGCGACCTACAAAGTGGAAGACGAGGTCCACGGGCTTCGGATCCTGGACGAGCCAGACGTGGGAGAGCGGGCTCCAACGAGGCTTCGTCCAGCCGAGGGGGCCCTGGCCGAAAGAGAGGCAAGCGAGGGCTAGGGCCTCGCACACGGTTCTTCTTAGGTTAAGACACAGACTACTCGTAGTTTGCTCTCGAAGTATACCTGTAACACACTTCTCAATTGTCATTTAATGAATGGATTATATTTGCACACTTTGTTTGTATGCTTCGCATTGTTTGGCTTCGAACGTTTTAGCTTGTCACGCTTGTACTGCGTATTACATTCGCGCACCTCGCATACATGCTTCCCCCCTTTGCTCGTGGCAGCTAGGGACTTAGCCGTTGCTGGTGCGGGCAAAAAATAGAGGATGCGAAGGGTGCGTTTTTCGGTGGCTTTGACGCATGAAGTTTTATTTCAGCGAGGGCCCCTTCTGGGCTTCGAGCGCTTTAGTTTGGTGCGAAGCAGGGCTTCGACTACTCGGAATTTCATCGAGCGAAGTCCTCCTTCGGGCTTCGAACGTGCTAACTTGGTGCGAAGCAAGGCTTCTGCATAACCAAATTTAGCGAGGCATGCTTCAGCATGCTAGGATTTGGATGCTGTGCGTGAGCGAGGCTCTGAAACACACTTAGAAGTATGACTTCGAGACGCTTAGGCGTATATTATATGAACACGCGAAGCAAGGCTTCGGAGCGTGTTTGGATAATGAAGCAAGGCTTCCGAACTTGGTCCTGCAATGAGAAGGATATTTGGTGTGGATTCACCGAACCTGTGATAATGTGAGTCACCTTCGACTCTGAGCCACCTTCGACTCTGGCCACCTACGACCCTGGGCCACCTTCGACCCAGGGATGCATCAGGCCAGAGCCTGGAATCCCGGACTTGCCGAGCCGTCGCTCGGAAGTCTCAAAGCTCACTGCTACGGGCCCGGAGGCGCTGTGTAGCCTTCGTAGGGGTGCTCCGGATTTTGTAAAGCGAAGCGAGGCTTCGGATTTTAAACGAAGCAAAGCTTCGAGTTTTTGATAAGGCGAAGCATGGCTTCGAGTTTTTGATAAGGCGAAGCATGGCTTCGGTTTTTGATAAGGCGAAGCATGGCTTCGGTTTTTGATAAGGCGAAGCATGGCTTCGGTTTTTCAACAAGATGGAACAAAAGCTTGCATTCAAAGGCGAAGGGGCTTCGGCTTTAAGGCGAAGCAGGGCTTCGAACTTATATTAATGTAATTGCAGATTGGTACATCGAAGTAGGGCTTCGGACTATACATACCTTGTAGCCCTTGGGGCTTTGACGGCCTTCAACACGTGGAACGGAGCCCCTTGCCGGAGGGTGAGCTCCGGTATGTGAAGGAGGAAGGCGAAGATGGCCTTCGAGCTGCACCCGAAGCCCCTTGCCGGAGGGTGCGCGAAGCAAGAAAGCTTCGAAGCTCCCCCCTCAGGCGTACTTCGAGTTGCAGACAGTGGTAGAGAACTTAGATTCTAGGACTAAGTTCCCCACGGACGGCGCCAACTGTTGGAACAATTGCGTTAGTTCCAGCAGGTTTTTATGTGGTGGAGTGTGATGTGGAGAATGAACCTCGAAGGGTTCTAACAGAGGGAGAAAATGGTTTATGCTGGTTCGGGCCTCTCCTGGGAGATAACAACCCTACGTCCGGGATGCCCCCTATGAGCCCTAGGCTCACAGAGGCAGAGAGGGGAAAAAGGGCTAGCTACGGTACAAAGGTACTTTGCAGCTTTACAGCTTTACAGGTGTGTCAGGCTGCGCCAGGCTTTTGACTAGCTAAACGACATACCAGGGGCGGCGGGGCCCCCGGTATGGCCTATACTTAGATATTTCCTGAGCTTCGAAGTAGGGGCCGGAGCCTTTCTGGCAGAGGCTGGGAAGAGGGCTCCGAGGTGCACCCCAAAGGGGGCTTCGAAGCATGCACCGAGCAAGGCTCTGAACAAGGCTCTGAACTGGGGGCCTCCGAACCGGGTCCGCCGAACCGGGGCCTCGAACTGGGCTTCCCAGAGGGCGGCCTCCGGCATCCTGCGCCCGGAGGGTGGCCTTCGGCATCCTGCGCCCGGAGGGTGGCCTACGGCGTCTTTCGCTCGGAGGGTGGCCTCCGGCATCTTGCGCCCGGGGGGTGGCCTCCGGCATCCTGCGCCCGGAGGGTGGCCTCTGGCATCTTGCGCCCGGGGGGTGCCTTCCGAACTGGGGGCTCCGAGCCGGACCCCCCGATCTGGGGGCTCCGAAGCTGCGGGCTCCGGAGGGCACCTTGGGACCTGAAAACAACTCTTAGAGAGAAAACAGGCTCCGACAGCACTGGGCTCTAGGCCGAAGGCTGTCGGAGTCTGACGTCATTTGGCCCCTGTTCAAGCGAAATATATTCCCCCAACAGTGATAAAAACAGATTCTCAAATAGTAGCAGGGCACATAGATAAAAGCTTTCAAGTTCGACATCCACAGCTTGCAAAGTACTTAGAAGAAATCCGTAAGATCGAAGCACAATTCAAGGGTATTTCAATTCGGAGTATACCAAGAACAGAAAATGTGCAAGCGGACATCTTAGCAAAAGCTGCAGCCGGAGCTATGGATATACTAGAAGAAGCTTTTTATGAGGAGCTCAATACACCTTCGGTGCCCCAAATTCCCTCCGCAGAGATTCTTTGCATTCCAAGTACAGATTGGAGAAATTCGATCATGGAACTTTTGCAAGGAGGAGCAAATTCATTTGAAGAGCCACAGTTTTCAAGATTGAAACTCAGGGCTAGGAATTATCAAATAATCAATGGTATATTATACAAGGCCGAAGTATGTTCCCCTCTACTTCGATGTATATCTCAAGTCGAAGGTCAAGAAATTCTCTGAGAAATCCATAAAGGACTTTGCGGTAGCCATTTGGCCCCTTGAGCTTTGGCAGGAAAACACTTCGCCAGGGGCTTTATTGGCCTACAATAACAGCTGATGCGGAGAGATTGGTCCGCACATGCCAAGGATGTCAGTGGATGGGTCGACGGAGTCATCGCCCACCAACAGCTCTTCAAGTTATTGCTCCGGTATGGCCCATGGCCAGATGGGGTATGGATTTGATTGGTCCCTTTCCAGTTGCTAAGGGAAATTTAAAGTTCGCAGTGGTAGCTATTGAATATTTTTCTAAGTGGGTAGAAGCAGAGCCCTTAACAGCTATCACTTCGAACAATGTACAGAAATTCTTTTGGAAAAGTATCATTTGCCGGTTCAGAGTGCCTAGACAACTTACAGTTGATAATGGAACACAGTTCGATGCAGAACCATTCAGAAAGTTCTGCGAAGATCTAGGCATCCAGTTATGTTTTGCTGCAGTGAGGTATCCTCAGTCTAATGGAACTGTAGAAAGAGCTAATGGAAATATTTTGTCAGGGCTAAATCGAAGGATAGTAGGATTAGCAAAAGGACTGTGGACCGAAGAACTTCCGAAGATTTTATGGTCCATTCGGTCTACACAAACAAGGTCCACAGGTTTTAGTCCATTCAGATTGCTATTCGGAGATGAAGCTATGACTCCAACAGAGCTCAAAGGAGGATCACTTCGCAGCACCGAACCAGAAATTGAAGAAGAAAGACAAGCTTCGCTAGATTTAACAGAGGAGACAAGACTTCGAGCTGTGGCCAATTTATCAAAGTATCACCAACAGACGAAGGCTTGATTTGACCCAAAGGTTAAGATCAATGAACTTAGATCGGGTCATCTTGTTTTACGAAGCATCACAGTGCCAGGAAAATTAGGAAATAAATGGGAAGGTCCATACTTAATTGTTCGTTCAGGACGTCCTGGCTCTTTTAAATTAGCTAATTTGGAAGGTGAAGAATTAGCGCATACTTGGCATGCGGAGCACCTAAAGCGATACTTCGCATAGGGGCTCCTTGTAATCATTTGTAATCATCCTCTGAATTAATAAAGCATATGGTTCAGATAGTGCCTACCCCTCATAAACTTCCAGCTTCCGAGTGGATGCACTGGAACCGTGGAGTTGACCGAGAGGGAAGTGTCATTAATTTGAATCATATTTTCGGGCTTTGAACCATTGGTTCGAAGTTTCCGACGTGGGGGCTGACATAATCCGGAGTCCAAGCCACCGGCTTGTAGGAATCCGTAAAAGAGCCCAAAACCATATCATGCGGAGTCCAAGCCATCGGCTGGTAGACATCCGTAAAAAGAGTCCAAGGAGACCAAATCATGCGGAGTCCAACCCATCGGCTGGTAGACATCCGTAAAAAGAGTCCAAGGAGACCAAATCATGCGGATCCAAGCCACCGGCTTGTAGACATCCGTAAAAAGAGTCCAAAGAGACCAATGCGAACTCCAAACCACTGGTTTGACAGAATTCGCAAAAAAGAGCCGAAGGAGGCCAAAACAAAACATAGTTTGAGCCATGAGCTTCGAATGTCTGTTAAGATAGTCCAAAGTGACAAATTGTCTAAGACACTAAAGTGTTCGGAAAGTTTTCAAGTGATTTTATAAGATTTTAAAAGATCTTTAAATTACTGAGGGGCTCCGAACCCCCAAAATTGTACTCCTAAGTTTTTCTTCGTGCCTAACCATCTTTGAACACAGTTCGAAGTTGCTCATGCCCAAAGAGGGGCTAATAAATAGGGAGACAATTTTAATCGATATTTATTATTCGAAAAAATACATTTACATCATGAAAAATTGGTATCTATACCAAGAAGGAATCGAAGACCTCTTCGATCTCTAGAGCTAGGGTTGGAACGACTAGTTCCAGTGCCAGGAGTTCTAACAACTTTACGTTTAACTCTTTTGCCTCCCTTCGAAGCTCTAAAGTCTTTTTGTTCTTGTTGAAGCTCGGCCCAAGTTCGAAGCCGTTCGGGGCTCCTTTCCCAGCTTCCAAGTTCTTCAGGCTTTTTACCTTGAGCTTCATCTTCGTCTTCGGACCATATAATGCCTTCAGAAGACGAAGTTTCCAAGTTAACTTCTTTTTCTTCCTCTTTAATACAAGATAGTATATCTTTACTTATTTCGGACGTAATTGCTCCGGAACTATCTCGAGGAACTAGAAATCGAGGACGCTTGTGAAGTTTTAAGATATCGAAGGTAGCCCATAATAAGCGAAGTTCATCGTTAATGTCTAACACTTCGACATCTTCCATATGAGGCAAAGCCTAAAAACATGATAAACAATTTTTCATTCATGAATGTACATAAGCATAATGCTTTACATAGTCAAAAGATCCTAAGGCATTTCTAGACCTGCGGGTTTGGAGGAGGCTGACTGCTCGAAGCTTGGGTCCGAGCTTGCTTTTGGCGTTGTCCTTCGTCAATCCAAGCCTTGATCACAGAACGACCTTCGGCTCTCCATGAAGTTTGGAAGGCTTGCCAAGCAGCGGCCACACCTTCGAAAGGAGTGAGAAGCCGATCGTCGTCGAAGGTAATGGGGCCCTCTCCTACACTCGGAGCTATCGATCGACCCAGATCCCCGTAGTAACGAAGTAGACCAACAGCAGCCACTTGTCCGGAGAGTTCTCCGTAACGAATGTCCGCTATCTTCATCTGCTTCGCTACTCCTTGAATCATCTTCAACCGGCGCAGTAGGGAGATGTTGTCGTCAGAAGGAAGCGTCCTAGTAGTACCGAAGTACTCCAGAACGCCTAGCAATTGGTCCATGACCTCCGCAGCTACCTTCTCAGACTTCAGCTTATCTTCAATTAGCGCATCCTTCACCGAAGTTAGCTCTTCTGTTACTCCAGAGAGTCTAGTAGCCTCCGTAGCCAAAGAATTCTTTTTATTCAATAGCTGGCTAGCTTCTTCTCGGAGCCTAACAAGCTCGGTCCCCGCAGTAGCGTGCTCTGTCCGCATCCTTTCAATTTTAGCTCGAAGCACAATTCTTTCTGCTTCGAGCTCCTTGTTCGCAGCCTCCAAACCTTGTCTGGCCCTGCGCTCCGTTGAGACCATGTTGTCCATATGGGTCACTCGACCTTCGGAGATAGTAAGATTTCGATGAAGAGTTGCATTTTCCTCTCGAAGGCGAGCGATTTCACGTTCATTTGATACGTTCGCAGCTCGGGCCAAGACTGTTTGCTGCGAAAAGAAAAAATCAAGGTAACAAATTATTTGTATATAAATTTGATGTTGTTTTGCAAATACTTCGTACCTGGTAGGCTGCACGTTCCATGGCAGCGTTAAGCTCCGAGCTCTCCGCCTCACTCAAAATGGCCACCAAGTCCGTCTCCCCAACTTCGCGACTAGCTCGATCCAATGGCTCGAGCAAAGTCCGAAGCCCAGTTCTTCGCTCCAAGAAAGGAGCTAGAAGGGGGAGCATGCTCAAGGCTTGCTGGTCATCTTCGTTCGACGAAGGCCCAGAGTGTTGAGCTGTGGTCTTCGGAACCCCAGAGACTGGCCCCCCTCGGTAGATTGGCTCTCGTTTGTTGACTCAGACAGAGTTGATCCGGAGCTCAGAGCAGGGAGGGGGTCCATCTTTCCTTTGCCTTTTCCAGGCCCCATCTGAGTGGCTCCTGGGATTGGCTCCGAAGTTGTCGAAGGTCCAAGAACTGTATCTTCGGGACGGACCTCTTCCACAGAAGTGGACTCTGTAAAAACAAAGGTATTATACATTGTATAATTTCGCATTAAAGAAAAAAGAAATAAAAGAATTATTCGAAATTTACCTTCGACATTTTGGCGGCTATTGGCGTAAAAGATTGCGATAACAGGTTTCTGTAGATTATAAATTAACAAACGAAGTGTTTGCGAAGTAAACTGTTCTAAGCCTCCAAAAGGATAATAACTTAGAATAGTTCGAATGTGTGTATTGAATAACTTGTATTCGGTCCCTATTACAGGGTGAAGTGGGGGTATTTATAGGCCCAAATATTAAGGAAAAGACCTATTTACCCCTCTATTACAACCGACATAGTGGAAACTATTCGGTACCCTCAATAGGGCTAAAATGGTAAAAGACTAATCTAATAATATAAAAGATAAATCTTCCATCTTAGCTGGCAATAAAAATCTCGAAGAACCTTAGTTCGAAGATGTACTCCGAACTAACGCCTATCTTCGTACTTCGAGCTTGACTCAGGGTATCTTCGAAGATGGACGTCTGGAAACCTTCGAATCCACTATCTGCTTTTATGCTGTTGCGGCAATAACCCCGAAGATGAGATATTTTCCCCCAACAGTAGCCCCTCGAATACGCTTCTCCGTTTAACCTGTAATGTTAGGAGAGCAGTATACGGAAGGAAAAAAATAACCAGACATAGGGGTTATTAGATTTTAATTCATCTCCGAAACGTATGAAGATATAAGCTCCGAATCAGTCTTAAGATAATTACTTTCGAACTATCTTAAAACCAACTCAGGAAGTGCGAAAGTCTTTTAGACTTAGAGGAAATAGCCGTTAGCCTTCTGTTCCTAACGGAAACCGTAGAATGCGTTAATTTCGGAGAAAAGTAACGGGCAAGAATGCGAAACAGCCTGGACTAACGGTAAAAATGTAAAGTCTAGGCTATAAATAGAGGGCCTAGAACTTACCCGGTTACCTTTTCACTGCTTTCTTGCAAACAAAAAACCTCCTGAGTCCTTTGAGTTCTTTGAGCCCTAGCCTCCATTTTCCCAAAAGCAACCCAGTGACTGCAATGGTGAAGACCAAAGGTTCTGGAGCCCCTTCAACCTTGGCTCGGCAGCAGGCGGCTGCAGCAGCAGCGGCTGCGGCATTGGCGACGGCGCCTCCGGCATCGGCAACGACATCCATGGTAGCAGGAGGGAGAAATCCCCAAAATGTAGATGATCAAAGTTTCTGCCCACCATCAACGAAGTACCTGGACCAGTCTTTCCAACTGGGATCTTCTACCTGCAAGAGGGAATCGTTGGCAATCGCAGTAGAAGGGAAGATTAGCATCAGAGTTATGATCCGCAAACCCGGAAAAGAACTCATCCCGTCACCAAGGCCCGGAGAAGTGGTCGTCTTCGAAGCCTTCTTCGAAGCCGGCTTGGGTCTTCCCGCAGTGGACTTCTTGGCGGAGGTACTTGACTTATTCCACGTCATCCTTCCTCAACTGTATCCGAATGCAGTAGCTCGTCTGGCTATCTTCGAATGGGCGTTGAGAGCCGAAGGTTGTGAGGGGAGGGCAGAGATCTTCGCTGCGCTACATAGAGCCTCATGTCAGCCAAAACCTTCGTAGGTCCCGGAGGTCAAAAAGTAGTGGTAGCCTTCGGAAGCATCAATTTTAGGCTTCGGGACGAATATGCCCTTCAATTCCCTGCTAAGGCCATCAATGCAAGATGGTACACAAATTGGGTCATGAGATGGTTCTATGCCGATGTTGGGGCGAGCAATCCTCTGGCCGGACCTCTGAAAGAAATCCAATTCCGGAAGGAAGCCTTAGTGCATCCAGGCCAAGGTCAGCTCGAAGCTCGCCTCAACCTACTTCAGAGGATCAGCCGAAGGTTGAGCATGCAAGACTTAGCCGAAGAATTCCTCGGGTTACAAATCTCTCCATTGATGGCCAACTGGCCTATCATCTTCGAAGAGGATTCGGAAGGCGGTCTCCGAAAGATCACCTTGACTTCGAGCCCTGCAGGTAACTTCGAAGACAACACATATTATGCATATTCATTCGAAGAAAAACTAACTTGATTTATTTTTTTAGCTTCTTCAGCCCCTGTTACTTCGGAGCAAATCATAAGGGCTTCGGAGAAGATTTTGGGCGCTCCAACTCCGACCGAAAAATAATGGAGAATTAAGTTGGTCGGGAGTTGGGAGAGATTTAACAGAGTATGGGGAATGCTGGAAATCACTCCGCCCCCTTTGATGGATTGGGTGCCTTCGGAGAAAGGACCCAAGAAGAGAAAAGCCGAAGCTGGGACTTCGAGCTCCACCAAAACTCCGGTGAAGAAGGTGGCTCAGAAGCCAAAAAATCTTACACCTTCGAATCCTGCACCTTCGAGTTCAAGGGCTTCAGTTTCTGACTCCCAAGAGGATGAAGGGAGATTGCTTGTGCGTCTAATAGAAGAAGATGAAATTCAAAGGACTGCACAAGCCGAAGTACCTGCGAACGTGCCGGAGTCTCGAGATAATCTTGAGCAACCAAGGACTTCGGCAGTTCAAGAAGATATCTCTCAGGATGAAGTTCCTGTGAATGAAAGTGGGGTCGAAGTCACTATGGCTTCGATTCCCTATGAGGCAACAAGGACTGCACAGGATGATGCTCCTGCAGTCGAAGATTTAACGGCTGATTCGGATGAAGATCTAGCCTTCGATCCGCCGAACAGTCCGATGATGACTCCTCTGCAAAACGTCGAAGGTAGACTTCGAATAACTCTCTCATGTTTATTTGTATATTTATACAATGTATAATACTCTTCTTTTTTTACAGAGTCCACTCCTATGGAAGAGGTCCGCCAAGAAGAAATAATTCCTGGACCTTCGACGACTTCGGAGCCAGCCCAGAGAGTTACTCAAATGGGACCTCGAAGAGGCAAAAGACATATAGAGCCCCTCCCTGCTGTGAGTTCCGGATCAACTCCGTCTGATTCAACAGACGAGAGCCAATCTTCCGGGGAGGGCCAGTCTCCAGTGGCTCCGAAGACCACAAGCCAACGCTCCGGTCCTTCGCTGGATGAAGATGACCAACAGGCAATAAGTATGCTCCCCTTGCTAGCTCCTTTCTTAGGGCAAACAACTGGTCTTCGGACTTTGCTCGAACCTTTGGATCGAGCTAGCCGTGACATTGGGGAGACCAACTAGTGGCCATTTTGAGCAAGGCGGATAGGACGGAGCTTAATGCTGCTATAGAATGTGCAGCCTATCAAGTACGAAGCAACTGTGAAATACGTAGAATTCATCTACGAATAAACATTTACCTTAGTTTTTATTTTTGCAGCAAACTGTCTTGGCCCGGGCTGCGAATATATGCAATGACGAAGAGATCGCTCGTCTTCGGGAGGAAAATAACGTCCTTCAAAGGAATCTTAACATCTCCGAAAGTCGAGTGGCTCAAATGGACAATATAGTATCAACAGAGCGAAGGGCCAGACAAGGTTTGGAGGCTGCTAATAAAGAGCTCGAAGCAGAAAGAATTGTGCTTCGAGCAGAAGTTGAAAAGCTGCGGGCGGAGCACGCTACTGTGGGGTTCGAGCTTGTCAAACTCCAAGAGGAAGCTAGCCAGCTGTTAAACCAAAAGAATATTTTGACCACTGAAAATGCTAGACTTTCTGGGGTTTTGGGCGAAGTCACTTCGACGAAGGACGCGTTGAACGAAGACAAGCTGAAGTCTGAGAAGGTGCCTGTGGAAGTTATGAATCAGTTGTTAGGTGTCCTAGAGTACTTCGGTACTACTGGGATACTTCCTTCTGACGATAACATCACTCTTCTGCGCCGATTGAAAAGGATCCAAGGAGTGGCGAAGCAGATGAAGACAGCGGGCATTAGATACGGAGAACTCTCTGGACAAGTGGCTGCTGTCGGCCTACTTCGTTACTACGAAGATCTGGGCCGATCGATAACTCCGGACGCAGGAGGGGGCCCAATCACCTTCGACGACGAGTGACTTCTGACACCTTCCGAAGGTGTGGCTGCTGCCTGGCGAGCCTTCCAACTTCATGGAGAGCCGAAGGTCGTTCCGCGATCAAGGCTTGGATCGACGAAGGCCAACACCAGAAGCAAGTTCGGACCCAAGCTTCAAGCAGTCAGCCTCCTCCGAACCCGCAGGTTTAGAAATACCTTAGGATTTTTTGCCATGTAAAGCTTTATGCTTATAAACATTTATCAATGAAAATTTGTTTGTCATATTTTTAGGCTTTGCCTCTTACGGAAGATATCGAAGTGTTAGACCTTAACGACGAAGTTCGCTCATTATGGACCACCTTCGATCTTCTAAAAGCTTATAAACGTCCCCGATTTCTAATTCCTCGAGATGACTCCGGTGTAATTGCGCCCGAAGTAATCAAAGATATATTTTCTTATATTAAAGAGGAAAAAAAAGAGGTTAACTTAAACACTTCGTCTTCCGAAGACGTTATATGGTCTGAAGACGAAGATGAAGCTCAAAATAAAAAGCCTGAAGAACTTGGAAGCTGGGAAAGGAGCCCCGAACGGCTTCGAACTTGGGCCGAGCTTCAACAAGAACAGAAGGAATTTAGAGCTTCGAAGGGGGGCAAGAGAGTTAAACGCCAAGTTGTTAGAACTCCCGGTGCTGGAACTAGTCGTTCCAACCCTAGCTCTAGAGACCGAAGAGGTCTTCGATTCCTTCTTGGTATAGATACCAATTTTTCATGATGTAATCTGTAAACATATTCGTTGAATAATGAATACCGATTTAAAATTGTCTCCATATTTACTAGCCCCTCTTTGGGTATAAGCAACTTCGAACTGTATTCAAAGATGGTTATGCGCAAAGG
>JAAALK010000097.1:0-27938 GCA_019279435.1 Zizania palustris | reverse complement strand
AAGCCTCGGTGAACACTTCCTTCGACACGAATCTCCACTACTCCTGAGTTGGCAAGAAAGTGCGGTTTGACCCTAAGTTCAAAACTTCGAAGCTGTGTAAATATTCCTAAGATGAAGATCCTGGAGAGTTCACTCGCTCTTACGCATTAGCAATTGAAGCCAGCAGGGGAGTGCGAGACACTATGGCCAAATGTTTTCCCTTAGCTCTTGAAGGAGTGGCACTGTAGTGGTTCTGGTCCTCTGAAGCCAGGATCAATCAGATCATGGGGGGAGTTGAGGAAGAAGTTCGTGAGCAACTTTCAGGGTACCTTCGTACCCCCAATGTCAACAGGAAGTCATTTCCAGGTGAATCAACTTCCCGGAGAGACTTTAAGACAGTATTTCAAGCGCTTCGCTCATACGAAGTCGCAAATTCGAGGGTTAACTACTCTTCTGTAGTTGACGCAGCTCGAGAGGGAGTTATTCATGCGGGCCTCCTTGATAAACTTCACAGGAAAAAGATATCTTCTGTTGCTCAGTTGAAGTCTTATTTCGAGGAATTTGCAAGATCAGAAGAGGGGTGGCTTTGGAGAACTGCTGCAACTCCATAAATACTGCAAGAAGTTAAGTTGGAAGTGAATACTTCAACACAGCCGCAAGGGCCTAGCTTCGAAGCTCAGCACGACAAGCGTCGGGGGCAAAAGCATCCTAGTTCAGAAGTTTTGAACATTGCACCCCCGCAGAAATTTTCCCCAAGGCTCTGCAGCCTTTAGGAAGCAAGACCAGCGGCTGGAGACCGCGAGGGAAACCGGCTGGCAAAGCCCATGCCTTTTTCTGCTGTGTCCATGGTGAGAATCAGATTCACACGACTGATGCGTGCAAATCTATATTGCCTTAAGAGGAGAGTACTTGGAAAGAACTTCGGGTCGAGGCACTACTGACCGAGTTCCGACCGAACTACGTCCGAAGCCTGTCCAAGTTGTGGCTCGAATAGAGAACTTTGACCTTGTAAGATGGCCTCCGGTGGTCAATGCTATGCCACCTCCAAAGCAGGAAGATGGACAAGATTGAGGGAAAAGAGTAGTCTTCCCATCTCCGAAGAGGGACCCTTGGAAGTATGTCGAAGAGGCACAGAAGAGAATATGTTAGAGAAGTAGGCCATATTGGAACCTCTTCGTCTGCAGCTGCTATGCCTGAATGGTCCCATGTGCCGATATCTTTTTCTGCAGATGATGCAGCTGGTATAAAGTTTCCACATGCAGACCCACTCGTCATCACTACCGACATAGCAGGGACTGAAGTCCGGAGAGTGCTAATCGACCGAGGGAGTTCGGCAGATATTATCTTTGTCCAAGATTTTGATCAACTCTCCATCTCCAAGAAGCATCTTCTCCCAGCAGCCCGTCCTTTGCAAGGCTGCGCATGACCCCCTCTCGATGCCCTTGGTCAAACTGGCCTGGAAGTTACTTTCGGAGAGGGGCTATTGGCCAGGACGGAGGAAGTAATTTTTTATGTTGTGGATGCCCCATATGCATACAATGTTATCTTCGGAAGCGGCATGCTGAATCAATTCAGAGCTGTGGCGCATCATAATTACTTGTGTATGAAGATGCCCACATAGGCGGGAGTGCTTACTGTTTTCGGAGATCAAGCCACCGCGCGAAGAGCGGAGTATGGTCATGGCCCTCCTCTTGACCCAATACAGGTGAACAGTGTGCAAGATAACCCGGAAGATTCTTCTGCTCCTAGCGAATCTTCGAAGAAATCCTTCCCAAGGCCAAGCCCCGAAGGAGAGATTGCAACGAAGGTTATTGTCAAAGATGGCAAGGAATATTCATTTCAATTTGGCAAAGACTTGCCTCCAGAAGTCGCTACATCGTTAGAGAAAGTAGTTGAGGAGAATTTAGATGTCTTTGCTTGGTCTGATGAAGACATCACCGGAGTCAGTCGGGATATTATTGAACACATTTTACTTGTGAACCCGAAGGTTTGGCCTGTTCGGCAAGGACTCCGGAAGCTGTCTACATAGAGAGCTATCCTTGCCAAAGACGAAGTGGAAAAGCTGCTGAAGGCTGGGATTATCAGAGAAGTGGCTCATACGGAGTGGTTGGCCAACCCAGTCTTCGTTAGGAAGAAATCTTCCAGGAAGTGGCGCATGTGTATTGATTTTACATCTCTGAATAAACCATACCCCCGCGACCCCTACCCCATGCCCCGAATTGATCAATTGGTTGACTCTACTGCCAGTTCGGAATTATTAAGCTTCCTCGACGTGTACTCCGGCTATCATCAAATCTGGCTAAAGCGCGAAGATGAAATCAAGACAAGCTTTGTAACTCCTTCAGGAGTCTTCTGTTATGTAAGAATGCCCTTTGGCTTAAGAAATGTCGGGGCTACTTTTTTGAGGTTAATTGCTAAGGCCCTAGGTCATCAATTAGGTCGCAACGTAGAGGCCTCTATGGATGATATTGTAATAAAGAGTGCTTTAAAGCACCGACATAGCCTAGACTTAGCAGAAACATTCAATAGCCTTCGGGCATGTGGGATCCGTCTTAACCCCAAAATATGTATCTTCGGGGCGCAGGCTGGAAAATTGTTAGGGTATCTAGTTTCAAGCAGAGGGATCGAAGCTAGCCCCACTTAGATAACTGCGTTGCAAAGGATGGCTCCCCCGTAGGATTTAAAGAAAGTGCAAAAGCTGACTGGTCGCCTTGCAGCACTTAGCAGGTTTTTGGCAAGGTCTGGGGAGAGAAGTTTGCCCATTTTCAAAGCATTGAAGGGATCCGAAGATTTTGCATGGACACAGGAGTGTCAAAAGAGCTTCGAAGATATTAAGAATTATCTCAACAACCTCGCTACGCTCACGGTGCCTGTTGCGGACGAAACCTACTCCTTTACCTTGCAGTTACTGGCTCTGCTGTCAGTGCAGTCCTTGTCAGAGAGGTTGATTTCAACGGGAAGTTGGTTCAGAATCCAGTTTATTTTGTGTCCGAAGCATTGTCTGGAGCAAAAACAAGATATTCCGAGTTTGAGAAATTCACTTATGCTCTGATAATGGCTTCGAGGAAGTTAAGGCATTATTTCTTGGCACATAATGTAATTGTACCAACTTCATATCATTTGGGAGATATGCTCCGAAGTAAGGATTCTATAGGAAGAATTGGGAAGTGGGCTGTTGAGTTGGCACCCTTCGGCATATCCTTTGTGGCAAGAACAACAATTAAGTCACAGGTGTTGGCGGACTTCATGGCAGAATGGACTCCCCCTGCAGCATGGGCTCCAGAGAAGCCAAGTGTAGGTATTTTGACTATTTACTCCGATGGAGCTTTCCAAGCATCTGGCGCAGGTGTCGGAGCAGTGATAATTTTGCCTTCAGGGCAAAAGGCAACGTACTCCGCAAGACTCAACTTTAAGTCTACTAATAATACGGCGGAGTATGAAGGAATTTTACTAGGACTTCGGAAGGCACATGCTTTAGGAGCTACAAGGGTTGTTATTAAAACAGATTCTCAAATTGTAACAGGGCACGTAGACAAGAGCTTTCAAGTTTGGCATCCACAACTTGCAAAATACTTGGAAGAAATCCGTAAGATTGAAGCAACATTTAAAGGGATTTCCATTCGGAGTATACCTAGAGCAGAAAATGTGCAAGCTGACATCTTAGCAAAAGCTGCAGCCGGAGCTATGGACATACCAGAAGAGGCTTTTTATGAAGAACTCAGTACACCTTCGGTGCCACAAATCCTTGTTGTGGAAGTCCTTTGCATTCCAAATACAGATTGGCGAAGTTCAATTATGGAATTGTTGCAAGGAGAAGCAAGTATGTCTGAAGGGCCATAGCTTTTGAGGTTGAAACTCAGAATTCAGAGTTATCATATAATCAACGGTATTTTATACAAGGCCGGAGTATGTTCCCCTTTGCTCCGATGTATATCTCAAGCCGAAGGTCAAGAAATTCTTCGAGAAATTCATGAAGGACTCCGCGGTAGCCATTTGGCCCCTCGAGCTTTGGCAAGAAAGACACTTCGCCAGGGGCTTTATTGGCCTACAATAGTAGCTGATGCGGAGAGCTTAGTACGCACTTGCCAAGGATGTTAGTGGATGGGACGAAGAAGTCATTGCCCACCAACAACTCTTCAAGTCATTGCTCTAGTATGACCCATGGCTAGATGGGGCATGGATCTTATTGGCCCCTTCCCAGTAGCAAAAGGAAATTTGAAGTTCGTAGTGGTAGCAATCGAGTACTTCTCAAAGTGGGTCGAAGCAGAGCCCCTAACAGCTATCACTTCGAATAATGTACAAAACTTTTCTGGAAAAATATCATATGCCGGTTCGGAGTGCCTCGGCAGCTGACAGTTGATAATGGAACACAATTCGATGCAGAACCCTTCAGGAAATTCTGTGAAGACCTAGGCATCCAATTATGTTTTGCTGTAGTAAGGCATCCTCAGTCCAACGGAGCTGTTGAAAGAGCCAATGGTAATATCTTATCAGGGTTGAATCGAAGAATAGTAGGATTGGCAAAAGGACTGTGGACCGAAGAGCTCCAGAAAATTCTGTGGTCCATTCCGACAACTCAGACAAGGTCTACTAGTTTCACTCCTTTCAGACTATTATTCGGAGATGAAGCTACGACACCAACGGAGCTTAAAGGAGGATCCCTTCGCAGCACCGAACTGGAAATAGAAGCAGAAAGGCAACTTCGCTTGATTTAACAGAAGAGACAAGACTTCGAGCTGTTGCCAATTTGTCGAAGTATCAGCAGCAGACGAAGACTTGGTTCGACCCGAAGGTCAAGATTAATGAACTTAGGCCGGGTCATCTCGTTTTGCGAAGTATCATAGTGCCAGGGAAATTAGGAAATAAGTGGGAAGGTCCATACATAATTGTCCGCTCAGGGCGTCCTTGTTCTTTTAAGTTAGCTAATTTGGAAGGTGAAGAGTTAGCGCATACATGGCATGCGGAGCACCTAAAATGATATTTCGCATAGGGGCTCCTTGTAATCATTTGTAAACACCTTCCGAATCAATAAAGCTTATGGTTCAGATAATGCCTACCCCTCATATACTTCCCACTTCTAGTGGACGCACTGGAATAGCGAAGTTGACTGGTAGGGAAGTGTCATTAATTTGAATCATATTTTTCGGACTTCGGACCACTGGTCCGAAGCTTCCGACGAGGTGGGAAAGTCACTGAGAAAATGGATTCCAAGCCACCGGCTTGAAAGCATCCGTAAAAAGAGTCGAAGGAGACCAAATAATGCGGATTCCAAGTTTCGGCTTGAAAGCATCCGTAAAAAGAGTCCAAAGAGACCACTGCGAATTCCAAACCATCGGTTTGATAGCATTCGGAAAAAGAGTCGAAGGAGGCCAAAACAATGCAGAGTTTGAGCTCATGAGCTTCGAATATCTGTGAAAAAAGTCCGAAGTGATTTCTTTCAAAGCAAAAGGTACTAAGTTACCAGTTTTCAGACTTCAAGTAGTCGAAGACACTTTATAAGATTTTAATCACTCTTTAAATTGTTGAGGGGCTCCGAGCCTCCAAAATTGTACTCCTAAGTTTTTCTTTGCGCCTAACCATCTTTGAGTAAGTTCGAAGTTGCTTACGCCCAAAGAGGGGCTGGGAAGTAGGGAGACAATTTAAAAATCAATATTTATTATCCAAACAAATTATGATTACATCATGAAAAATCGGTGTCTATACCGAGGAATCAAAGACCCCTTCGATCTCTAGAGCTAAGGTTGGAACGACTAGTTCCAGAGCCGGGAGTTCTAACAACTTTACGTTTAACTCTTCTACCTCCCTTCGAAGCTCTAAAGTCTTTCTGTTCTTGTTGAAGCTCGGCCCAAGTTCGGAGTCGTTCGGGGCTCCTTTCCCAGCTACCAAGTTCTTCAGGTTTTTTCCCCTGAGCTTCACCTTCATCTTCGGACCATGCAATGTCTTCGGAAGATGAAGCTTCCAAGTTAACTTCTTTTTCTTCCTCTTTAATATAAGATAGTATATCTTTGCTTACTTCGGGCTCAATTGCACCGAAGCTATCTCGAGGAACTAAAAATCGGGGTCGCTTGTGAAGTTTTAAAATATCGAAGGTAGCCCATAGCAGGCGGAGCTCTTCGTTAATGTTTAACACTTCGACATCATCCATATGAGGTGAAGCCTAAAAACACGATAAGCAAATTTTCATTCATAAATGTATAAAAAGCATGATTCTTTACATAGTCAGGATCCTAAGGCAAATCTAGACCTGCGGGTTCGGCGGAGGCTGGCTGCTCGAGGCTTGCGACCGAGCTTGCTTCTGGCGTTGTCCTTCATCAATCCAAGCCTTGATCGCAGTACGACCTTCGGCTCTCCATGAAGCTTGGAAGGCTTGCCAAGCAGCGGCCACGTCTTCGGAAGGATTAAGAAGCCGGCTTTCGTCGAAGGTAATAGGAGCTGCCTCTGCGTTCGAAGTTATCGATATTCCCAGATCCTCAATAGTAACGAAGTATGCCGATAGCAGCCACTTGTCCGGAGATTTCTCCGTACCGAATGCCTGCCATCTTCATCCTCTTCGCAGCTCCTTGGATCATTTTAGCCACCGAAGCAAGGAGGCGTTGTCATTAGAAGGAAGTGTCCCAGTAGTACCGAAGTACTCTAGAACACCTAGGAGTTGGTTCATGACCTCCACAGCTACCTTCTCCGATTTCAGCTTATCTTCAAGTAAAGCGTCCTTCGCCGAAGTCAACTCTTCCACCACACCAGAGAGCCTATCTGCCTCCGTAGCTAAAGAATTTTTCTGGTTAAGTAGGTGGCTAGCCTCCTCTGCAGTTTTGGCCTTTTCCTCCCGGAGCTTGACAAGTTCAGCCCACGCCGTAGCATGCTCCGCCCGCATCTTTTCTATTTCCGCCCGAAGTACAATTTGTTATACTTCAAGCTCCTTCTTCGCAGTTTCCAAACTTTGCCTAGCCCTCCGCTCTACTGAGACCATGTTATCTAAATGGGAAACTCGACCTTCGGAAATGTTAAGATTTCGCTGAAGAGTAGTGATTTCCTCTCGAAGGCGAAGGCTTCCACGTTCATTTGAAACGTTCGCAGCTCGGGACAAGACTATTTGCTGCAAAGAGAAAAAACCAAGGAAAAAAGAACAAAGGATTATGTGAAGTTTACCTCCGAAGTCTTGTCGAAGGGTGAGCATCGAACTGCTTGGCGGGTCAAAAGCTACCCCAAAGTCTTCGTCGGAGTCAGAATTCACGACTAAAGCTTCGACTGATGGAGCCTCTTTGGGAGCTGTAGTCGTTGCTTCATCCGGAATCGAAGTTGATTCTGCAGCAACTTCGGCTCCACCTTCATTCATAGGGGCTTCATCCCGCGGTAAGTCTTCTTGAGCAGCCGAAGGCCCAACTTGCCCGAGGTTGCTTGGAAACTCCGGCACGCTCGCAACATCGCCAATGCTTGCATCTGCTTGGGCTCCATCCTTGTCAATTAGGTCAACAAGCATTCTACCTTCATCCTCCGAAGAATCGGAGACCGAAGCTATTGGACTTGAAGGCGCTGCAATTCTTGGCTTTCGAGCTATTTCTTTGATGGAGTTTTGGCAGAAGTCGAAGCTCCAACTTTGGCCTTCCTTTTCTTAGGCCCTTGCTCTGAAGGCACCCAATCCAAAAGAGGAGGGGGAACAACTTCGAGTAACCCCCATACTCGGTTGTTCCGTTCCCAAGTACCCACTAACTTCTTCCTCCATTCTTTCTCGGCCGGAGTTGGAATGCCCAGAATTTTCTCCGAAGCTCGCACAATTTGCTCCAAAGTAATAGGAGCTAGAGAGGCTGGAAGATAAGTTGGCATTAGTTTT
This sequence comes from Zizania palustris, assembly GCA_019279435.1. NCBI lineage: Eukaryota > Viridiplantae > Streptophyta > Magnoliopsida > Poales > Poaceae > Zizania > Zizania palustris. The sequence goes on along the minus strand of JAAALK010000097.1, from coordinate 20,131 downwards.
TTCTTCAAATAAGTATATATGAAACATATTGTTTTCAAAGTTACCTGCAGGGCTCAAGCTTGAAGAAATCTTTCGGAGGCCGCCCTCCGGATCTTCCTCGAATGTGATAGGCCAGTTGGCCATCAGAGGGGGAATCTGAAGTCCGATGAACTCTTCTGCCAAATCCTGCATGCTCAAGCGATGGCTAATGCGTTGAAGAAGGCTAAGGCGAGCTTCGAGCTGGCCTGGATCCGGGTGGACAAGGGCTTCCCTTCGGAAGTTTATGTCTTGTAAAGGTCCGGCTAAACGGCTCCCTGCCCCAACTTTGGCTTAAACCACCCGAAAATCCAGTCTGTATACCACCGGGCGTTGATGGCCTTTGCTGGAAACCGAAGGGCATATTCATCCCGAAGCCGGAAGTAAATACTCCCAAAGGCCACCACCATCTTTTCACCTCCGGGACCTACGAAAGTCTTCGGTTGGCACGAAGCTCGATGCAAAGCTGCGAAGATTTCTGCTCTTCCTTCGCAGCCTTCAGCTCGCAGCGCCCATTCAAAGATGGCAAGGCATGCTATCGCGTTCGGAGAAAGTTGGGGGAGAGTAACATGGAATATATCCAGTACCTCATCTAGGAAGTCGACGACCGGAAGTCCTAATCCATCTTCGAAAAAGGCTTCGAAGACGACCACTTCTCCGGGCCTTTGCGAAGGAATAGCTTCTTTTCCAGGTTTGTGGATCACAATCTCCGAACCAATCTTCCCTTCTATCGTAGCCGCGAGCGATTCCCTCTTGCAGATTGAAGGTCCCAGTTGGTAAGATTGATCTGCATACTTCGACGACGCCAGAAGGAGATCATGAGGATCATCATGTTGGGGATTCCTTCCTAGCGCCGCCATTGGCACTGCTACTATCGCCGTTGGAGTCGTCGTCATTGATGTCGCTGCTGCCGCTGCTGCCGCAGCCTGTTGCCGGGCTAAGGCTGAAGCCGTCCCCGGGATCTTGAAGCTCGTCTTCGCCATGAAATCGCACTGATTGCTTAAGAGGAAAAAATGGAGGCTAGGGCTTGTCTGTTGGTTTGTTTGCACGAAAGCGGTGAGAAGGTATTTGGGAAGGATCTAGGCCTCTTATTTATAGCCCAGGCCATGATTTTTTACCGTTTGTATCCGCCGTTTCGCATTCTTAACCGTTATCTTTTTGTGGAGTTAATACATCGCGTAACTTCCGTTAGAAGAAAAAAGCCAACGGCTATTTCTTCTAAGTCTAAAAAAGCTTTCGGACTTTTTAAGTTAATTCTAAAAACTAGTTCGAACATAATTTTCTTATAAGTTGATTCGAAGTTTCGAATCTCCGCATATTTCAAAGGTTGATTAAAACTTATATTATTTCTCATTAGATTAGTCTTTTACCATTTTAGCCCTATTAGGGGCACCGAATAGTTTCCACTATGTCGGTTGTAATAGAGGGGTAAAAGGGTCTTTTCCTTGATGTTTGGGCCTATAAATACACCCCGTTTTACCCTGTAATGAGGACGGAATACAAGTTATTCAATATACATCTTCGAACTATTTTTAGCTATTATTCTTTCGGAGGCTTGAAATAGTTTACTTCGCAAACACTTCATTTGTTAGTTTCTAACTTTCAGAAACCTATTAGCGTAATCTTTTACGCCAACACACGTAATGTGCAAGAATCAAAAGTTCGCTTCTGGAAAAAAAAGGTAGATTAGCAAGCCCAATCATCCTAGTGTAAAAGTAACGAAGGAGGTGTTTTTCGAGTTTCCATTCACCACTCTTAATGTGCAAGAATCAAAAGTTCGCTTTAGGAACAAAAAGGTTTTCATTAACATGCCCAAGCATCCAAATATGGTGGAATAGTACCGAAGGAGGTGTTTCTCGAGTTTCCATTCGGGACACAAATGTTGCAAAAACGTCACCACTCGTAATATGCAAGAATCAAAAGTTCGCTTCCGTAACAAAAAGGTTCATTAACATGCCCAAGCATCCAAATATGGTGGAATAGTACCGAAGGAGGTGTTTCTCGAGTTTCAATTCGGGACACGAATGTTGCAAAAACGTCACCACTCGTAATATGCAAGAATCAAAAGTTCGCTTTCGTAAGAAAAAGGTTCATTAACATACACAACCTTCAAAATATGGTGGAGTAGTACCGAAGGGGGTGTTTCTCGAGTATCCATTTGGGACACAAAAGTTGCAAAAACATAGGCACTCGTAATGTGCAAGAATCAAAAGTTCTCTTCCGGAAAAAAAGGTAGATTAGCAAGACCAATCATCCTAGTGTAAAAGTACCGAAGGAGGTGTTTTTCGAGTTTCCGTTCAGCACACGAATGTTGTTAAAACGTCACCACTCTTAATGTGCAGGAATCAAAAGTTCGCTTCAGGAACAAAAAGGTTTTCATTAACATGCCCAAGCATCCAAATATGGTGGAATAGTATCGAAGGAGGTGTTTCTCGAGTTTCCATTCGGGACACGAATGTTGCAAAAACATAGGCACTCATAATGTGCAAGAATCAAAATTTCGCTTACGGAACAAAAAAGTAGATTAACAAGCCCAATCATCTTAACATAGTGTAAAAGTACCGAAGGAGGTGTTTTTCGAGTTTCCGTTCAGAACACGAATGTTGATAAAACATTGTCACTCTTAATGTGCAAGAATCAAAAGTTCGCTTCAGGAACAAAAAGGTTTTCATTAACATGCCCAAGCATCCAAATATGGTGGAATAGTACCGAAGGAGGTGTTTCTCGAGTTTCCATTCGGGACACAAATGTTGCAAAAACGTCACCACTCGTAATATGCAAGAATCAAAAGTTCGCTTCCGTAACAAAAAGGTTCATTAACATGCCCAAGCATCCAAATATGGTGGAATAGTACCGAAGGATGTGTTTCTCGAGTATCCATTCGGGACACGAATGTTGCAAAAACATAGGCACTCGTAATGTGCAAGAATCAAAAGTTCGCTTCCGGAACAAAAAGGTAGACTAAAAAGCCCAATCATCCTAACAGATTGTAAAAGTACCGAAGGATGTGTTTTTCGAGTTTCCGTTCAGCACACGAATGTTGTTAAAACGTCACCACTCTTAATGTGCAAGAATCAAAAGTTCGGTTCAGGAAAAAAAGGTTTTCATTAACATGCCCAAGCATCCAAATATGGTGGAATAGTACCGAAGGAGGTGTTTCTCGAGTTTCCATTCGGGACACGAATGTTGCAAAAACATAGGCACTCGTAATGTGCAAGAATCAAAAGTTCGCTTCCGGAACAAAAAAGTAGATTAACAAGCCCAATCATCTTAACATAGTGTAAAAGTACCGAAGGAGGTGTTTTTCGAGTTTCCGTTCAGAACACGAATGTTGATAAAACATCGTCACTCTTAATGTGCAAGAATCAAAAGTTCACTTCCGGAACAAAAAGGTTTCATTAACATGCCCAAGCATCCAAATATGGTGGAATAGTACCGAAGGAGGTGTTTCTCGAGTTTCCATTCGGGACACGAATGTTGCAAAAACGTCACCACTCGTAATATGCAAGAATCAAAAGTTCGCTTTCGTAACAAAAAGGTTCATTAACATACACAACCTTCAAAATATGGTGGAGTAGTACCGAAGGGGGTGTTTCTCGAGTATCCATTTGGGACACAAAAGTTGCAAAAACATAGGCACTCGTAATGTGCAAGAATCAAAAGTTCGCTTCCGGAAAAAAAGGTAGATTAGCAAGCCCAATCATCCTAGTGTAAAAGTACCGAAGGAGGTGTTTTTCGAGTTTCCGTTCAGCACACGAATGTTGTTAAAACGTCACCACTCTTAATGTGCAAGAATCAAAAGTTCGCTTCAGGAACAAAAAGGTTTTCATTAACATGCCCAAGCATCCAAATATGGTGGAATAGTACCGAAGGAGGTGTTTCTCGAGTTTCCATTCGGGACACAAATGTTGCAAAAACTGTCACCACTCGTAATATGCAAGAATCAAAAGTTCGCTTCCGTAACAAAAAGGTTCATTAACATGCCCAAGCATCCAAATATGGTGGAATAGTACCGAAGGATGTGTTTCTCGAGTATCCATTCGGGACACGAATGTTGCAAAAACATAGGCACTCGTAATGTGCAAGAATCAAAAGTTCGCTTCCGGAACAAAAAGGTAGACTAAAAAGCCCAATCATCCTAACAGATTGTAAAAGTACCGAAGGATGTGTTTTTCGAGTTTCCGTTCAGCACACGAATGTTGTTAAAACGTCACCACTCTTAATGTGCAAGAATCAAAAGTTCGCTTCAGGAAAAAAAGGTTTTCATTAACATGCCCAAGCATCCAAATATGGTGGAATAGTATCGAAGGAGGTGTTTCTCGAGTTTCCATTCGGGACACGAATGTTGCAAAAACATAGGCACTCGTAATGTGCAAGAATCAAAAGTTCGCTTCCGGAACAAAAAAGTAGATTAACAAGCCCAATCATCTTAACATAGTGTAAAAGTACCGAAGGAGGTGTTTTTCGAGTTTCCGTTCAGAACACGAATGTTGATAAAACATCGTCACTCTTAATGTGCAAGAATCAAAAGTTCACTTCAGGAACAAAAAGGTTTCATTAACATGCCCAAGCATCCAAATATGGTGGAATAGTACCGAAGGAGGTGTTTCTCGAGTTTCCATTCGGGACACGAATGTTGCAAAAACGTCACCACTCGTAATATGCAAGAATCAAAAGTTCGCTTCCGTAACAAAAAGGTTCATTAACATGCCCAAGCATCCAAATATGGTGGAATAGTACCGAAGGATGTGTTTCTCGAGTATCCATTCGGGACACGAATGTTGCAAAAACATAGGCACTCGTAATGTGCAAGAATCAAAAGTTCGCTTCCGGAACAAAAAGGTAGACTAAAAAGCCCAATCATCCTAACAGATTGTAAAAGTACCGAAGGATGTGTTTTTTCGAGTTTCCGTTCAGCACACGAATGTTGTTAAAACGTCACCACTCTTAATGTGCAAGAATCAAAGTTCGGTTCAGGAAAAAAAGGTTTTCATTAACATGCCCAAGCATCCAAATATGGTGGAATAGTACCGAAGGAGGTGTTTCTCGAGTTTCCATTCGGGACACGAATGTTGCAAAAACATAGGCACTCGTAATGTGCAAGAATCAAAAGTTCGCTTCCGGAACAAAAAAGTAGATTAACAAGCCCAATCATCTTAACATAGTGTAAAAGTACCGAAGGAGGTGTTTTTTCGAGTTTCCGTTCAGAACACGAATGTTGATAAAACATCGTCACTCTTAATGTGCAAGAATCAAAAGTTCACTTCCGGAACAAAAAGGTTTCATTAACATGCCCAAGCATCCAAATATGGTGGAATAGTACCGAAGGAGGTGTTTCTCGAGTTTCCATTCGGGACACGAATGTTGCAAAAACGTCACCACTCGTAATATGCAAGAATCAAAAGTTCGCTTTCGTAACAAAAAGGTTCATTAACATACACAACCTTCAAAATATGGTGGAGTAGTACCGAAGGGGTGTTTCTCGAGTATCCATTTGGGACACAAAAGTTGCAAAAACATAGGCACTCGTAATGTGCAAGAATCAAAAGTTCGCTTCCGGAAAAAAAAGGTAGATTAGCAAGCCCAATCATCCTAGTGTAAAAGTACCGAAGGAGGTGTTTTTCGAGTTTCCGTTCAGCACACGAATGTTGTTAAAACGTCACCACTCTTAATGTGCAAGAATCAAAAGTTCGCTTCAGGAACAAAAAGGTTTTCATTAACATGCCCAAGCATCCAAATATGGTGGAATAGTACCGAAGGAGGTGTTTCTCGAGTTTCCATTCGGGACACAAATGTTGCAAAAACGTCACCACTCGTAATATGCAAGAATCAAAAGTTCGCTTCCGTAACAAAAAGGTTCATTAACATGCCCAAGCATCCAAATATGGTGGAATAGTACCGAAGGATGTGTTTCTCGAGTATCCATTCGGGACACGAATGTTGCAAAAACATAGGCACTCGTAATGTGCAAGAATCAAAAGTTCGCTTCCGGAACAAAAAGGTAGACTAAAAAGCCCAATCATCCTAACAGATTGTAAAAGTACCGAAGGATGTGTTTTTCGAGTTTCCGTTCAGCACACGAATGTTGTTAAAACGTCACCACTCTTAATGTGCAAGAATCAAAAGTTCGGTTCAGGAAAAAAAGGTTTTCATTAACATGCCCAAGCATCCAAATATGGTGGAATAGTACCGAAGGAGGTGTTTCTCGAGTTTCCATTCGGGACACGAATGTTGCAAAAACATAGGCACTCGTAATGTGCAAGAATCAAAAGTTCGCTTCCGGAACAAAAAAGTAGATTAACAAGCCCAATCATCTTAACATAGTGTAAAAGTACCGAAGGAGGTGTTTTTCGAGTTTCCGTTCAGAACACGAATGTTGATAAACATCGTCACTCTTAATGTGCAAGAATCAAAAGTTCACTTCCAGAACAAAAAGGTTTCATTAACATGCCCAAGCATCCAAATATGGTGGAATAGTACCGAAGGAGGTGTTTCTCGAGTTTCCATTCGGGACACGAATGTTGCAAAAACGTCACCACTCGTAATATGCAAGAATCAAAAGTTCGCTTCCGTAACAAAAAGGTTCATTAACATACACAAGCCTTCAAAATATGGTGGAGTAGTACCGAAGGATGTGTTTCTCGAGTATCCATTCGGGACACAAATGTTGCAAAAACATAGGCACTCGTAATGTGCAAGAATCAAAAGTTCGCTTCCGGAACAAAAAGGTAGACTAGAAAGCCCAATCATCCTAAGATTGTAAAAGTACCGAAGGAGGTGTTTTTTCGAGTTTCCGTTCAGCACACGAATGTTGTTAAAACGTCACCACTCTTAATGTGCAAGAATCAAAAGTTCGCTTCAGGAACAAAAAGGTTTTCATTAACATGCCCAAGCATCCAAATATGGTGGAATAGTACCGAAGGAGGTGTTTCTCGAGTTTCCATTCGGGACACAAATGTTGCAAAAACGTCACCACTCGTAATATGCAAGAATCAAAAGTTCGCTTCCGTAACAAAAAGGTTCATTAACATGCCCAAGCATCCAAATATGGTGGAATAGTACCGAAGGATGTGTTTCTCGAGTATCCATTCGGGACACGAATGTTGCAAAAACATAGGCACTCGTAATGTGCAAGAATCAAAAGTTCGCTTCCGGAACAAAAAGGTAGACTAAAAAGCCCAATCATCCTAACAGATTGTAAAAGTACCGAAGGATGTGTTTTTTCGAGTTTCCGTTCAGCACACGAATGTTGTTAAAACGTCACCACTCTTAATGTGCAAGAATCAAAAGTTCGGTTCAGGAAAAAAAGGTTTTCATTAACATGCCCAAGCATCCAAATATGGTGGAATAGTACCGAAGGAGGTGTTTCTCGAGTTTCCATTCGGGACACGAATGTTGCAAAAACATAGGCACTCGTAATGTGCAAGAATCAAAAGTTCGCTTCCGGAACAAAAAAGTAGATTAACAAGCCCAATCATCTTAACATAGTGTAAAAGTACCGAATGAGGTGTTTTTCGAGTTTCCGTTCAGAACACGAATGTTGATAAAACATCGTCACTCTTAATGTGCAAGAATCAAAAGTTCACTTCCGGAACAAAAAGGTTTCATTAACATGCCCAAGCATCCAAATATGGTGGAATAGTACCGAAGGAGGTGTTTCTCGAGTTTCCATTCGGGACACGAATGTTGCAAAAACGTCACCACTCGTAATATGCAAGAATCAAAAGTTCGCTTTCGTAACAAAAAGGTTCATTAACATACACAACCTTCAAATATGGTGGAGTAGTACCGAAGGGGTGTTTCTCGAGTATCCATTTGGGACACAAAGTTGCAAAAACATAGGCACTCGTAATGTGCAAGAATCAAAAGTTCGCTTCCGGAACAAAAAGGTAGATTAGCAAGCCCAATCATCCTAGTTGTAAAAGTACCGAAGGATGTGTTTTTCGAGTTTCCGTTCAGCACACGAATGTTGTTAAAACGTCACCACTCTTAATGTGCAAGAATCAAAAGTTCGCTTCAGGAAAAAAAGGTTTTCATTAACATGCCCAAGCATCCAAATATGGTGGAATAGTACCGAAGGAGGTGTTTCTCGAGTTTCCATTCGGGACACGAATGTTGCAAAAACGTCAGCACTCGTAATATGCAAGAATCAAAAGTTCGCTTCCGTAACAAAAAGGTTCATTAACATGCCCAAGCATCCAATATGGTGGAATAGTACCGAAGGATGTGTTTCTCGAGTATCCATTCGGGACACGAATGTTGCAAAAACATAGGCACTCGTAATGTGCAAGAATCAAAAGTTCGCTTCCGGAACAAAAAGGTAGACTAAAAAGCCCAATCATCCTAACAGATTGTAAAAGTACCGAAGGATGTGTTTTTTGAGTTTCCGTTCAGCACACGAATGTTGTTAAAACGTCACCACTCTTAATGTGCAAGAATCAAAAGTTCGCTTCAGGAAAAAAAGGTTTTCATTAACATGCCCAAGAATCCAATATGGTGGAATAGTACCGAAGGAGGTGTTTCTCGAGTTTCCATTCGGGACACGAATGTTGCAAAAACATAGGCACTCGTAATGTGCAAGAATCAAAGTTCCTTCCGGAACAAAAAGTAGATTAACAAGCCCAATCATTTAACATAGTGTAAAAGTACCCGAAGATAGTGTTTTTCGAGTTTTCAGTTCAGAACACGAATGTTGTTAAAACAAGTCACCACTCTTAACTTGCAAGAATCAAAAGTTCGCTTCAGGAAAAAAGGTTTCATTAACACTGCCAAGCATCCAAATATGTTGGAAATAGTACCGAAGGAGGTGTTTTCTCGAGTTTCCATTCGGGACCAAATGTTGCAAAAACGTCACCACTCGTAATATGCAAGAATCAAAAGTTCGCTTCCGTAACAAAAAGGTCATTAAAATGCCCAAGCATCAATAGGGTGGAATAGTACCGAAGGATGTGTTTTTTCGAGTTCGTTCAGCACACGAATGGTTGTTAAAACGTCACCACTCTTAATGTGCAAGAATCAAAAGTTCGGTTCAGGAACAAAACGGTTTTCACTTAACATGCCAAGCATCCAAATATGGGGAATAGTACCGAAGGAGGTGTTCTCGAGTTTCCATCGGGACACAATGTTGCAAAAACGTCACCACTCGTCATATGCAAGAATCAAAGTTCGCTTCCATAACAAAAAGGTTCATTAACATGCCCAAGCATCCAAATATGGTGGAACTAGTACGAAGGCTGTGTTTCTCGAGTATCCATTCGGGACACGGATGTTGCAAAAACATAGGCACTCGTAATGTGCAAGAATCAAAAGTTGCTTCCGGACAAAAGGTAGACTAAAAAGCCAATCATCCTAACAGATTGTAAAAGTACCGAAGGATGTGTTTTTGAGTTTCGTTCAGCACACGAATGTTGTTAAACGTCACCACTCTTAATGTGCAAGAATCAAAAGTTCGCTTCAGGAACAAAAAGGTTTTCATTAACATGCCCAAGCATCCAAATATGGTGGAATAGTACCGAAGGAGGTGTTTCTCGAGTTTCCATTCGGGACACGAATGTTGCAAAAACATAGGCACTCGTAATGTGCAAGAATCAAAAGTTCGCTTCCGGAACAAAAAGTAGATTAACAAGCCCAATCATCTTAACATAGTGTAAAAGTACCGAAGGAGGTGTTTTTCGAGTTTCCGTTCAGAACACGAATGTTGATTAAAACGTCACCACTCTTAATGTGCAAGAATCAAAAGTTCGCTTCAGGAACAAAAAGGTTTTCATTAACATGCCCAAGCATCCAAATATGGTGGAATAGTACCGAAGGAGGTGTTTCTCGAGTTTCCATTCGGGACACAAATGTTGCAAAAACGTCACCACTCGTAATATGCAAGAATCAAAAGTTCGCTTCCGTAACAAAAAGGTTCATTAACATGCCCAAGCATCCAAATATGGTGGAATAGTACCGAAGGATGTGTTTCTCGAGTATCCATTCGGGACACGAATGTTGCAAAAACATAGGCACTCGTAATGTGCAAGAATCAAAAGTTCGCTTCCGGAACAAAAAGGTAGACTAAAAAGCCCAATCATCCTAACAGATTGTAAAAGTACCGAAGGATGTGTTTTTCGAGTTTCCGTTCAGCACACGAATGTTGTTAAAACGTCACCACTCTTAATGTGCAAGAATCAAAAGTTCGCTTCAGGAAAAAAAGGTTTTCATTAACATGCCCAAGCATCCAAATATGGTGGAATAGTACCGAAGGAGGTGTTTCTCGAGTTTCCATTCGGGACACGAATGTTGCAAAAACATAGGCACTCGTAATGTGCAAGAATCAAAAGTTCGCTTCCGGAACAAAAAGTAGATTAACAAGCCCAATCATCTTAACATAGTGTAAAAGTACCGAAGGAGGTGTTTTTCGAGTTTCCGTTCAGCACACGAATGTTGTTAAAACGTCACCACTCTTAATGTGCAAGAATCAAAAGTTCGCTTCAGGAACAAAAAGGTTTTCATTAACATGCCCAAGCATCCAAATATGGTGGAATAGTACCGAAGGAGGTGTTTCTCGAGTTTCCATTCGGGACACAAATGTTGCAAAAACGTCACCACTCGTAATATGCAAGAATCAAAAGTTCGCTTCCGTAACAAAAAGGTTCATTAACATGCCCAAGCATCCAAATATGGTGGAATAGTACCGAAGGATGTGTTTCTCGAGTATCCATTCGGGACACGAATGTTGCAAAAACATAGGCACTCGTAATGTGCAAGAATCAAAAGTTCGCTTCCGGAACAAAAAGGTAGACTAAAAAGCCCAATCATCCTAACAGATTGTAAAAGTACCGAAGGATGTGTTTTTCGAGTTTCCGTTCAGCACACGAATGTTGTTAAAACGTCACCACTCTTAATGTGCAAGAATCAAAAGTTCGCTTCAGGAAAAAAAGGTTTTCATTAACATGCCCAAGCATCCAAATATGGTGGAATAGTACCGAAGGAGGTGTTTCTCGAGTTTCCATTCGGGACACGAATGTTGCAAAAACATAGGCACTCGTAATGTGCAAGAATCAAAAGTTCGCTTCCGGAACAAAAAGGTAGATTAACAAGCCCAATCATCTTAACATAGTGTAAAAGTACCGAAGGAGGTGTTTTTCGAGTTTCCGTTCAGCACACGAATGTTGATTAAAACGTCACCACTCTTAATGTGCAAGAATCAAAAGTTCGCTTCCGGAAAAAAAGGTTTTCATTAACATGCCCAAGCATCCAAATATGGTGGAATAGTACCGAAGGAGGTGTTTCTCGAGTTTCCATTCGGGACACAAATGTTGCAAAAACGTCACCACTCGTAATATGCAAGAATCAAAAGTTCGCTTCCGTAACAAAAAGGTTCATTAACATGCCCAAGCATCCAAATATGGTGGAATAGTACCGAAGGATGTGTTTCTCGAGTATCCATTCGGGACACGAATGTTGCAAAAACATAGGCACTCGTAATGTGCAAGAATCAAAAGTTCGCTTCCGGAACAAAAAGGTAGACTTAACAAGCCCAATCATCCTAACATAGTGTAAAAGTACCGAAGGAGGTGTTTTTCGAGTTTCCGTTCAGCATACGAATGTTGTTAAAATGTCACACTCTTAATGTGCAAGAATCAAAAGTTCGCTTCAGGAACAAAAAGGTTTTCATTAACATGCCCAAGCATCCAAATATGGTGGAATTAGTACCGAAGGAGGTGTTTCTCGAGTTTCCATTCGGGACACGAATGTTGCAAAAACGTCACCACTCGTAATATGCAAGAATCAAAAGTTCGCTTCCGTAACAAAAGGTTCATTAACATGCCCAAGCATCCAAATATGGTGGAATAGTACCGAAGGATGTGTTTCTCGAGTATCCATTCGGGACACGAATGTTGCAAAAACATAGGCACTCGTAATGTGCAAGAATCAAAAGTTCGCTTCCGGAACAAAAAGGTAGACTAACAAGCCCAATCATCCTAACATAGTGTGAAAGTACCGAAGGAGGTGTTTTTGAGTTTACGTTCAGAACACGAATGTTGATTAAAACGTAACCACTCTTAATGTGCAAGAATCAAAAGTTTGCTTCCGGAACAAAAATGTTTCATTAACATGCCCAAGATCCAAATAGGTGGAATAGTACCGAAGGAGGTGTTTTTCGAGTTTCTGTTCAGCACACGAATGTTGTTAAAATGTCACCGCTCCTAATGTGCAAGAATTAAAAGTTCACTTCGGGAACAAAAAGGTTTGCATTAACATGCCCAAGCATCCAAATACGGTGGAATAGTACCGAAGGAGGTGTTTCCTCGAGTTTCCATTCGGGACACGAATGTTGCAAAAACATAGGCACTCGTAATGTGCAAGAATCAAAAGTTCGCTTTCCGTATCAAAAAGGTAGATTAACAAGCCCAATCATCTTAACATAGTGTAAAAGCACCGAAGGAGTTGTTTTTCGAGTTTCCGTTCGGAACACGAATGTTGATAAAACGTCACCACTCTTAATGTGCAAGAATCAAAAGTTCGCTTCAGGAAAAAAAGGTTTTCATTAACATGCCCAAGCATCCAAATATGGTGGAATAGTACCGAAGGAGGTGTTTCTCGAGTTTCCATTCGGGACACAAATGTTGCAAAAACGTCACCACTCGTAATATGCAAGAATCAAAAGTTCGCTTCCGTAACAAAAAGGTTCATTAACATGCCCAAGCATCCAAATATGGTGGAATAGTACCGAAGGATGTGTTTCTCGAGTATCCATTCGGGACACGAATGTTGCAAAAACATAGGCACTCGTAATGTGCAAGAATCAAAAGTTCGCTTCCGGAACAAAAAGGTAGACTAAAAAGCCCAATCATCCTAACAGATTGTAAAAGTACCGAAGGATGTGTTTTTCGAGTTTCCGTTCAGCACACGAATGTTGTTAAAACGTCACCACTCTTAATGTGCAAGAATCAAAAGTTCGCTTCAGGAAAAAAAGGTTTTCATTAACATGCCCAAGCATCCAAAAGAGTGTAAAAGTACGACGGATGTGTTTTTCTGAGTTACGTTCAGCACACGAATGTTGTTAAAACGTCACCACTCTTAATGTGCAAGAATCAAAAGTTCGTTTCAGGAAAAAAAGGTTTTCATTAACATGCCAAGCATCCAAATATGGTGGAATAGTACCGAAGGAGGTGTTTCTCGAGTTTTCATTCGGGACACGAATGTTGCAAAAACATAGGCACTCGTAATGTGCAAGAATCAAAGTCGCTTCGGAACAAAAAAGTAGATTAACAAGCCCAATCATCTTAACATAGTGTAAACGTACCGAAGGATGTGTTTTTCGGAGTTTCCGTTCAGCACACGAATGTTGTTAAAAACATCACACTCTTAATGTGCAAGAATCAAAAGTTCGGTTCAGGAAAAAAAGGTTTTCATAACATGCCCAAGCATCCAAATATGGTGGAATAGTACCGAAGGAGGTGTTTCTCGAGTTCCATTCAGGACCACGAATGTTGCTAAAACCGTCACCACTCTTAATGTGCAAGAATCAAAAGTTCGCTTCAGGAACAAAAAGGTTTTCATTAACATGCCCAAGCATCCAAATATGGTGGAATAGTACCGAAGGAGGTGTTTCTCGAGTTTCCATTCGGGACACGAATGTTGCAAAAACATAGGCACTCGTAATGTGCAAGAATCAAAAGTTCGCTTCCGGAACAAAAAGGTAGATTAACAAGCCCAATCATCTTAACATAGTGTAAAAGTACCGAAGGAGGTGTTTTTCGAGTTTCCGTTCAGCACACGAATGTTGATTAAAACGTCACCACTCTTAATGTGCAAGAATCAAAAGTTCGCTTCAGGAACAAAAGGTTTTCATTAACATGCCCAAGCATCCAAATATGGTGGAATAGTACCGAAGGAGGTGTTTCTCGAGTTTCCATTCGGGACACAAATGTTGCAAAAACGTCACCACTCGTAATATGCAAGAATCAAAAGTTCGCTTCCGTAACAAAAAGGTTCATTAACATGCCCAAGCATCCAAATATGGTGGAATAGTACCGAAGGAGGTGTTTCTCGAGTATCCATTCGGGACACGAATGTTGCAAAAACATAGGCACTCGTAATGTGCAAGAATCAAAAGTTCGCTTCCGGAACAAAAAGGTAGATTAACAAGCCCAATCATCTAACATAGTGTAAAAGTACCGAAGGAGGTGTTTTTCGAGTTTCCGTTCAGCACACGAATGTTGTTAAAACGTCACCACTCTTAATGTGCAAGAATCAAAAGTTCGCTTCAGGAACAAAAGGTTTTCATTAACATGCCCAAGCATCCAAATATGGTGGAATAGTACGAAGGAGGTGTTTCTCGAGTTTCCATTCGGGACACAAATGTTGCAAAAACGTCACCACTCGTAATATGCAAGAATCAAAAGTTCGCTTCCGTAACAAAAAGGTTCATTAACATGCCCAAGCATCCAAATATGGTGGAATAGTACCGAAGGATGTGTTTCTCGAGTATCCATTCGGGACACGAATGTTGCAAAAACATAGGCACTCGTAATGTGCAAGAATCAAAAGTTCGCTTCCGGAACAAAAAAGTAGATTAACAAGCCCAATCATCCTAACATAGTGTAAAAGTACCGAAGGAGGTGTTTTTTCGAGTTTCCGTTCAGAACACGAATGTTGATAAAACGTCACCACTCTTAATGTGCAAGAATCAAAAGTTCGCTTCCGGAACAAAAAGGTTTTCATTAACATGCCCAAGCATCCAAATATGGTGGAATAGTACCGAAGGAGGTGTTTCTCGAGTTTCCATTCAGGACACGAATGTTGCTAAAACGTCACCACTCGTAATATGCAAGAATCAAAAGTTCGCTTCCGTAACAAAAAGGTTCATTAACATGCCCAAGCATCCAAATATGGTGGAATAGTACCGAAGGATGGTGTTTCTCGAGTATCCATTCGGGACACGAATGTTGCAAAAACATAGGCACTCGTAATGTGCAAGAATCAAAAGTTCGCTTCCGTAACAAAAAGGTAGATTAACAAGCCCAATCATCCTAATAGTGTAAAAGTACCGAAGGAGGTGTTTTTCGAGTTTCCGTTCAGCACACGAATGTTGTTAAAACGTCACCACTCTTAATGTGCAAGAATCAAAAGTTCGCTTCAGGAAAAAAAGGTTTTCATTAACATGCCCAAGCATCCAAATATGGTGGAATAGTACCGAAGGAGGTGTTTCTCGAGTTTCCATTCGGGACACAAATGTTGCAAAAACGTCACCACTCGTAATATGCAAGAATCAAAAGTTCGCTTCCGTAACAAAAAGGTTCATTAACATGCCCAAGCATCCAAATATGGTGGAATAGTACCGAAGGATGTGTTTCTCGAGTATCCATTCGGGACACGAATG
The DNA here is from genome assembly GCA_019279435.1 of Zizania palustris. Taxonomy (NCBI): domain Eukaryota; kingdom Viridiplantae; phylum Streptophyta; class Magnoliopsida; order Poales; family Poaceae; genus Zizania; species Zizania palustris. The sequence goes on along the minus strand of JAAALK010000097.1, from coordinate 4,746 downwards.
TTGCAAAAACATAGGCACTCGTAATGTGCAAGAATCAAAAGTTCGCTTCCGGAACAAAAAGGTAGACTAAAAAGCCCAATCATCCTAACAGATTGTAAAAGTACCGAAGGATGTGTTTTTTCGAGTTTCCGTTCAGCACACGAATGTTGTTAAAACGTCACCACTCTTAATGTGCAAGAATCAAAAGTTCGCTTCAGGAAAAAAAGGTTTTCATTAACATGCCCAAGCATCCAAATATGGTGGAATAGTACCGAAGGAGGTGTTTCTCGAGTTTCCATTCGGGACACGAATGTTGCAAAAACATAGGCACTCGTAATGTGCAAGAATCAAAAGTTCGCTTCCGGAACAAAAAGGTAGATTAACAAGCCCAATCATCTTAACATAGTGTAAAAGTACCGAAGGAGGTGTTTTTCGAGTTTCCGTTCAGAACACGAATGTTGATTAAAACGTCGCCACTCTTAATGTGCAAGAATCAAAAGTTCGCTTCCGGAAAAAAAGGTTTCATTAACATGCCCAAGCATCCAAATATGGTGGAATAGTACCGAAGGAGGTGTTTCTCGAGTTTCCATTCGGGACACAAATGTTGCAAAAACGTCACCACTCGTAATATGCAAGAATCAAAAGTTCGCTTCCGTAACAAAAAGGTTCATTAACATGCCCAAGCATCCAAATATGGTGGAATTAGTACGAAGGATGTGTTTCTCGAGTATCCATTCGGGACACGAATGTTGCAAAAACATAGGCACTCGTAATGTGCAAGAATCAAAAGTTCGCTTCCGGAACAAAAAGGTAGACTAAAAAGCCCAATCATCCTAACAGATTGTAAAAGTACCGAAGGATGTGTTTTTCGAGTTTCCGTTCAGCACACGAATGTTGTTAAAACGTCACCACTCTTAATGTGCAAGAATCAAAAGTTCGCTTCAGGAAAAAAGGTTTTCATTAACATGCCCAAGCATCCAAATATGGTGGAATAGTACCGAAGGAGGTGTTTCTCGAGTTTCCATTCGGGACACAAATGTTGCAAAAACGTCACCACTCGTAATATGCAAGAATCAAAAGTTCGCTTCCGTAACAAAAAGGTTCATTAACATGCCCAAGCATCCAAATATGGTGGAATAGTACCGAAGGATGTGTTTCTCGAGTATCCATTCGGGACACGAATGTTGCAAAAACATAGGCACTCGTAATGTGCAAGAATCAAAAGTTCGCTTCCGGAACAAAAAGGTAGATTAACAAGCCCAATCATCCTAACTAGTGTAAAGTACCGAAGGATGGTGTTTTTCGAGTTTCCGTTCAGCACACGAATGTTGATTAAAACGTCACCACTCTTAATGTGCACGAATCAAAAGTTCCTTCAGGAACAAAAAGGTTTTCATTAACATGCCCAAGCATCAAATATGGTGGAATAGTACCGAAGGAGGTGTTTCTCGAGTTTCCATTCGGGACACGAATGTTGCAAAACTGTCACCACTCATAATATGCAAGAATCAAAAGTTCACTTCCGTAACAAAAAGGTTCATTAACATGCCCAAGCATCCAAATATGGTGGAATAGTACCGAAGGATGTGTTTCTCGAGTTTTCCATTCGGGACACGAATGTTGCAAAAACATAGGCACTCGTAATGTGCAAGAATCAAAGTTCGCTTCCGGAACAAAAGGTAGATAACAAGCCCAATCATCCTAACATAGTGTAAAAGTACCGAAGGAGGTGTTTTTCGAGTTTCCGTTCAGCACACGAATGTTGTTAAAACGTCACCACTCTTAATGTGCAAGAATCAAAAGTTCGCTTCAGGAAAAAAAGGTTTTCATTAACATGCCCAAGCATCCAAATATGGTGGAATAGTACCGAAGGAGGTGTTTCTCGAGTTTCCATTCGGGACACAAATGTTGCAAAAACGTCACCACTCGTAATATGCAAGAATCAAAAGTTCGCTTCCGTAACAAAAAGGTTCATTAACATGCCCAAGCATCCAAATATGGTGGAATAGTACCGAAGGATGTGTTTCTCGAGTATCCATTCGGGACACGAATGTTGCAAAAACATAGGCACTCGTAATGTGCAAGAATCAAAAGTTCGCTTCCGGAACAAAAAGGTAGACTAAAAAGCCCAATCATCCTAACAGATTGTAAAAGTACCGAAGGATGTGTTTTTCGAGTTTCCGTTCAGCACACGAATGTTGTTAAAACGTCACCACTCTTAATGTGCAAGAATCAAAAGTTCGCTTCAGGAACAAAAAGGTTTTCATTAACATGCCCAAGCATCCAATATGGTGGAATAGTACCGAAGGAGGTGTTTCTCGAGTTTCCATTCGGGACACGAATGTTGCAAAAACGTCACCACTCGTAATATGCAAGAATCAAAAGTTCGCTTCCGTAACAAAAGATTCATTAACATGCCCAAGCATCCAAATATGGTGGAATAGTACCGAAGGATGTGTTTCTCGAGTATCCATTCGGGACACGAATGTTGCAAAAACATAGGCACTCGTAATGTGCAAGAATCAAAAGTTCGCTTCCGTAACAAAAAGGTAGATTAACAAGCCCAATCATCCTAACATAGTGTAAAGTACCGAAGGAGGTGTTTTTCGAGTTTCCGTTCAGAACACGAATGTTGATAAAACAGTCACCACTCTTAATGTGCAAGAATCAAAAGTTCGCTTCCGGAACAAAAGGTTTTCATTAACATGCCCAAGCATCCAAATATGGTGGAATAGTACCGAAGGAGGTGTTTCTCGAGTTTCCAGTTCCGGACACGACATGTTGCAAAAACGTCACCACTCGTAATATGCAAGAATCAAAAGTTTGCTTTCCGTAACAAAAGGTTCATTAACATGCCCAAGCATCCAAATATGGTGGATAGTACCGAAGGAGGTGTTTCTCGAGTTTTCATTCGGGACACGAATGTTGCAAAAACATAGGCACTCGTAATGTGCAAGAATCAAAAGTTCGCTTCCGGACAAAAAGGTAGATTAACAAGCCCAACTCATCTATTAACATAGTGTAAAAGTACCGAAGGATGTGTTTTTCGAGTTTCCGTTCAGCACACGAATGTGTTAAAAGGTCACCACTCTTAATGTGCAAGAATCAAAAGTTCGGTTCAGGAAAAAAGGTTTTCATAACATGCCCAAGCATCCAAATATGGTGGAATAGTACCGAAGGAGGTGTTTCTCGAGTTTCCATCGGACACAAATGTTGCAAAAACGTCACCACTCGTAATATGCAAGAATCAAAAGTTCGCTTCCGTAACAAAAAGGTTCATTAACATGCCCAAGCATCCAAATATGGTGGAATAGTACCGAAGGATGTGTTTCTCGAGTATCCATTCGGGACACGAATGTTGCAAAAACATAGGCACTCGTAATGTGCAAGAATCAAAAGTTCGCTTCCGGAACAAAAAGGTAGACTAAAAAGCCCAATCATCCTAACAGATTGTAAAAGTACCGAAGGATGTGTTTTTTCGAGTTTCCGTTCAGCACACGAATGTTGTTAAAACGTCACCACTCTTAATGTGCAAGAATCAAAAGTTCGGCTTCAGGAAAAAAAGGTTTTCATTAACATGCCCAAGCATCCAAATATGGTGGAATAGTACCGAAGGAGGTGTTTCTCGAGTTTCCATTCGGGACACGAATGTTGCAAAAACATAGGCACTCGTAATGTGCAAGAATCAAAAGTTCGCTTCCGGAACAAAAAGTAGATTAACAAGCCCAATCATCTTAACATAGTGTAAAAGTACCGAAGGAGGTGTTTTTCGAGTTTCCGTTCAGCACACGAATGTTGTTAAAACGTCACCACTCTTAATGTGCAAGAATCAAAAGTTCGCTTCAGGAAAAAAAGGTTTTCATTAACATGCCCAAGCATCCAAATATGGTGGAATAGTACCGAAGGAGGTGTTTCTCGAGTTTCCATTCGGGACACAAATGTTGCAAAAACGTCACCACTCGTAATATGCAAGAATCAAAAGTTCGCTTCCGTAACAAAAAGGTTCATTAACATGCCCAAGCATCCAAATATGGTGGAATAGTACCGAAGGATGTGTTTCTCGAGTATCCATTCGGGACACAGAATGTTGCAAAACATAGGCACTCGTAATGTGCAAGAATCAAAAGTTCGCTTCCGGAACAAAAAGGTAGACTAAAAAGCCCAATCATCCTAACAGATTGTAAAAGTACCGAAGGATGTGTTTTTCGAGTTTCCGTTCAGCACACGAATGTTGTTAAAACGTCACCACTCTTAATGTGCAAGAATCAAAAGTTCGCTTCAGGGAAAAAAGGTTTCATAACATGCCCAAGCATCCAAATTATGGTGGAATATACCCAAAGGAGGGTTTCTTCGAGTCCTTCGGGACACGAAGTTGCAAAAACATAGGCACTCTTAATGTGCCAAGAATCAAAGTTAGCTTCCGGACAAAAAAGTTAGATTAACAAGCACAAATCTTAACATAGTGTAAAAGGACCGAAGGATGTGTTTTCGAGTTTCCGTTCAGCAACGAATGTTGTAAAAAACACCACTCTTAATGGGCAAGAATCAAAAGTTCGTTCCGAACAAAAAGGTTTCAGAACATGCCCAAGCATCCAAATATGGTGGAATAGTACGAAGGAGGTGTTTCTCGAGTTTCCATTCGGGACACGAAGTGGAAAAACATAGGAACTCGTAATGTGCAAGAATCAAAAGTTCGCTTCAGGAACAAAAGGTTATGATTAAAGCCCAAGCATCCAAACATTTGGTATAGTACCGAAGGATGTGTTT
>JAAALK010000098.1:0-27692 GCA_019279435.1 Zizania palustris | reverse complement strand
GCCAGAAGACCTTTGCACTTCTTTGATGTATGCTGTTACGCTCGCTCCACCATTTTGAAGTATTCTCTCGCTACGACCGCAAATTTCAATCCGCCTTTTGCTGGTGGGAAAGGGCCTATGAGGTCCATGCCCCATCTAGCCATCGGCCATACCGGGGCAATAACTTGAAGTTGAGCTGGTGGGCGATGGCTCCTTCGGCCCATCCATTGGCAGCCTTGGCATGTCCGAACTAGGTCTTCGGCGTCTCTGACGATCGTCGGCCAATAAAAACCTTGCCGGAGCGTCTTGCCTGCTAGTGCTCTGGGAGCTAGATGACCTCCGCACAGCCCCTCGTGGATGCCTCGAAGTATGTCTTGTCCTTCAGGTTGAGAGATGCATCGAAGCAGTGGTGAGCATACTCCGGCTTTATATAGTACTTCCCCAATAAGTTTGTAATTTCGAGCTCTCGTTTGCACTCTTCGAGCTTCTGGGCCTTCCGGAGGGTCATTGCTATCTTGCAACATAGTTATTATTGGAGTTCGCCAATCCGTAGCTTCAATACACATTACTTCTGACGGGGGTATTTGGTCAGCTGCTGGCTGCTCTAATTCTTCATAGAAAGCGCCCTCCGGGAGGTCTACTGCTCCTGCTGCGGCCTTTGCAAGAATATCTGCAAGTTGATTTTCTGCTCGCGGTATGCTTCGAACTGTAAACCCTTTGAATGCTGCTTCTGCCTTGCGGATTTCTTGAAGGTATTGCGCGAGATGTGGGTTTTTTGCTTGGAAGCTTTTATCAATATGTCCCGCGACGACTTGGGAATCTGTCTTGATCATTATCCTTGTAGCTCCGAGTGCTTTAGCCTTTCGGAGGCCTAGCAAGATTCCTTCATACTCGGCGACGTTATTAGTGGTTCGAAAGTTAAGCCTTGCAGAGTACATTGCCTTTTGTCCTGATGGTGAGTAGATTACTGCCCCTGCTCCGGCACCTGATGCTTGATAGGCCCCGTCGGAGAATATTGTCCAGAAACCGTCGGAGGGTTCTTCCGGAGTCCATACTGCAGATGGAGTCCACTCTGCTACGAAATCTGCTATAATTTGAGATTTAACGGCCGTTCTTGCTGTGAAGGAGATTTCGAAGGGTGCTAACTCGACTGCCCACTTTCCAACCCTGCCTGTGGAATCTTTGTTTCGGAGCATATCTCCAAGAGGATACGATGTAGGGACAATAAGGTTATGCGCCAAGAAATAATGCCTTAGCTTTCGCGAGGCCATTATTAAAGCATAAGCAAACTTTTCTAGCTCGGAGTATCTGATCTTGGCTCCTGATAATGCCTCCGAGACAAAATAAACTGGGTTTTGCACCAGCTTGTCTTTGAGCTCGACTTCTCGGACCAGTACTGCGCTTACTGCTGACCCTGTCGCTGCAAGGTATAAAAGCAATGTTTCCCCTGGAAGAGGAACAATTAAGGTTGATAATGTTCCAAGGTAGGCTTTTATCTCTTCGAAGCTCTTTTGGCACTCCGGCGTCCAGCTGAAGCTTTCGGAGCCTTTGAGTGCCTTGAAAATTGGGAGGCTTCGCTCTGCCGATCTGGACAGGAACCTGCTGAGTGCTGCTAGCCTTCCTGCTAGCTTCTGTACTTGCTTCAAATTCTCGGGTGGAGCCATTCTTTGCAATGCACTTATTTGTGTTGGACTGGCTTCTATCCCCCTGCTCGAAACTAAGTACCCTAGCAGCTTCCCTGCTTGTGCCCCGAATATACATTTTTCGGGATTGAGGCGTACTCCACATGCTCGGAGGCTCTCAAAAGTTTCATCTAAATCTATGCTATGCTGATGCTTTTGAGCACTTTTTATTACAATATCGTCCATGTAGGCTTCGACATTGCGGCCTATCTGATGGCCTAAAGCTTTAGCTATTAAGCGAGAAAATGTGGCTCCGGCATTCCGTAAACCAAACGACATTCTTACATAGCAGAATACTCCTGAAGGAGTTATGAAACTTGTCTTGGCCTCGTCTTCTTGCTTCAGCCATACTTGATGGTACCCGGAGTATGCATCGAGGAAGCTTAATAGTTCGGAGCCGGCTGTGGAATCTATTAATTGATCTATTCGGGGCATTGGGTAGGGGTCTCGCGGGCATGCTTTATTTAGTGATGTGAAGTCAATACACATGCGCCATTTGCTGGAATCCTTCTTTCTTACAAAAACAGGGTTGGCCAACCATTCGGTATGGGCCACTTCCCTGATAATGCCAGCTTTTAACAATTTTTCCACTTCGGCCTTGGCTAAATTTGCTCTTTCTGTTGATAGCTTTCGGAGCCCCTGGCGCACTGGCTTGGCCTTCGGGTTGACGAGCAGACTGTGCTCGATGATGCTTCGGTCGACCCCCGTGATATCTTCGTCGGTCCAAGCAAACATGTCTAGATTCTTCTTGACGACTTCTTCTAATGAGGCGGTTATCTCCGGAGATAGCCCCTTGCCGAATTTTATTGGGTACTCTTTGCCGTCTTCTGAGATTATTCTTGTCTCGACATCACCCTCCGGGCTTGGTTTGAGCGAGGATCCCTTCGGGGGGCTCAAGGCTTCTGGTACTTCTTTGGCGCTCTCTGCCACATTGTGCACTTGTCGAGGGTCCAATGGCTGCCCGTGGCCATATTCTGTCCTTCTGGCTACAGCTTGGTCTCCTGAAATAGTGAGTACTCCACCTTGTGTGGGCATTTTGAGACAAAGGTAGTTGTGATGCGCTATAGCCCCGAATTGGTTTAACATTCCTCGCCCGAAGATAGCATTGTAGGCGTAGGGGGCATCCACCACGTCGAAAATCACCTCCTCCACTCGGGCCAGCGGCCCCTCTCCGAAGGCAACCTCGAGGCCTATTTGGCCGAGGGCATCGAGAGGCGGTCCTGAGAACCCTTGAAGTGGCCGGGCTGCAGGGAGTAGATGCTTCCGGGGTATACACATCTGGTCGAAGGCTTGAACGAAGAGTATGTCTGCGGAGCTTCCACCGTCCACCAGGATCCTCCGAACATCAGCCCCTGCTATATCGGCAGAGATGACTAATGGGTCAGCATGGGGAAACTTCACCCCTACTGCATCGCTGGCTGTGAATGAGATGGGTACACGGGACCATTCTGGCATCCCTTCAGCGGAACTTGAAGTCCCTATGTGCCCAACTTCATGGACGTACTCACGGCGCTGTCTCTTGGACATGCTGCCGAGGGTCCCTCCTCCGGAGATGGGTAGGACCACTCTCTTGCCGCGGTCTTGCGGATCTTCGTGCCTTGGTGGTGGCATAATACTGGCCACCGGTAGCCGTATAGGGGCTTCGAGGGCACCGGCTCGGGCCACAGTTTGAACAGGCTCCGATCGTGCCGCAGGTGGAACCCGGTCCGAAGTACCCCTCCTGGTATTTCGGTCAATGTATTCACCCCGAAGGGTTAATATCGTCTTGCAGTCCTTCGTGTCATGGCTTCTATTATCGCCATGCACGCAGCAAAAATGACTCTGGCGCCTTCCAGGCACCCTTTCTTGAGGTACTGACGGCCCAGCCTTAAAATTTTTTACCTGCTGGAAACTGGCCGGTGCCTTCGAAGCTGAAGGTGCAATGTTTAGTACTTCCGAATGGAAATGCTTTTTTCCTCGCCTATACTCGCTAGGGCGGCTGTCTTGTGGAGGTTGTGGTGGGGCGGTGGCCTCTGGCTCCCTTTTGACTTCCCGGAGGGTGGGTAGTGCTGCCTCAGCTCGCCGAAGGCATCCTTCCTCTGCCTTGGCATATTGCTCGAAGTATGCCATGAGCTGTGCTACGGATGTTACCGGCTTCCGATGGAGTTTGCTGAGGAGGTCGGGGTTCAACACCCCTTCTCGGGCAGCATCAACTACCGAAGAGGTAGTAAGGCCCTTGATCTGTGACTTGGTGTGGGCGAAGCGTGTGAAGTATTCTCGGAGGGTTTCTCCTTCCCGCTGCTTTACTTGGAACAAACTTCCCGTGGACATCGGGGCCACGAAAGTACCTTGGAAGTTGCTCACGAACTTCTTTTTGAGTAGTTCCCATGACTTGATCGATCCTGGTTTTAGGGACCAGAACCACCGGAGCGCCACACCTTCGAGAGCAAGTGGGAAGCATTTTGCCATGGTGCTTCGTACCCCTCCGCTTGCTTCTATAGCTAGGGCGTACGAGCGGGCGAACTCCCCGGGGTCCGACCCCCCGGAGTACTTGTGCAGCTTCGAGGCCTTGAACTTGGGGTCGAAAGGCACTCTCTGCAGATCAGGGTGTAATGGAGACTCATTGTCGAAGGACGCGTTCTCGGCCTCTTCTTGGACTTGTATAACTTCTGGGGGGTTGTGGCCTCCATCGTCTGGAGGCCCTCTTGGAGTTTCAGTGGAAGCTTGAGTGCGGAGTCTGTCGGCGGCTTCCTGCCTCCATCTGGACACCTCCTCCTGAAGCCTGGCTAGCTGCGTAGCCTCGGTTTCGGGAGGGCCTTCGTCTTCATCGGAGGGAACTTCAGGGTCTTGGCTTGCTGCGTAGTCGGTCTGAAGCATTGTAGGGGGGTAGAGGGCCTCGGGGCGCTCGACGTCCATCGGTTCCGGCAGGAACCGTCGGATTAGCTGAGGGTCCAGCTCCGTTGGTCCGAGGGGACCTTCGAAGGGGACCTGTAGCTTGACCACGCTTCGGAGGCATGGTTAGTCGATGAGGTGTCTTGGAAATGGAAGGCTTCGAACGACTCGAGGGGGTCGAGGGAAGGCCTTCGGGCTGCACTAAGAAGCCCTTAACTGAAGGGTGCGCGGAATCTCAGGATTCCGAGGCTCCCCCCGTAAGTTTTCTTCAGAGTGCAGTCAGCAGTAGAGAACAAGCTTTTAGAACTTGGATCCCCACGGACGGCGCCAACTGTTGGCGTAAAAGTTACACCAACAGGTTCTTAGTAGTTAAGAACAAACAAACAAGAAGTTTGTGCTTTTAGGACAAACTTGAGCCTCCGTAAAGGATAACAACTCAAGAGGTCCGAATACGTGTTTGAACCACTGGTTCTGGATCCCTCTTACAAGGTACAATGGGGGGTATTTATAGGGAGAAAGGTTTAAGAAATAGACCTATTTACCCTTATATTACAAATGACCTTCAGTATTATAAACGAGGTTATACACGGTAAAGTGCTGCAGGGTAGATGGATAAGCAAGGCATCCAATCAGTCACGTCTTCCTGCTTCGAAGCCTCCTCTCTTCCTTCGGAGGATCCTCCGAGACTTCGCATCGTGACACCCTTCGACCGTGCTGGCGTATCATCGAGCGTTAGTCAGTCATCTTCGGGACCTTCTTAGAGCCTTCGGAGGGTTAACCTTTAAGTCCTGAAAATGAAGTAATTTCCCCCAACAATACTCTTTAATACCTTCGAAGCTTTTCTGACACTCCGGTGTCCATGCAAAATCTTCGGACCCTTTCAATGCTTTAAATATAGGCAAGCTTCTCTCCACAGACCTTGATAAAAACCTGCTAAGTGCTGCCAGACGCCCAGTCAGCTTTTGCACTTGCTTTAAATTTTCCGGAGGAGCCATCTTTTGCAGTGCAGTTATTTGAGTAGGGCTAGCTTCAATTCCCCTACTTGAAACTAAATACCCTAACAGCTTTCCAGCCTTAGCTCCGAAGATACATTTTTCGGGGTTAAGACGGATCCCACATGCCCGAAGGCTATTGAATGTTTCTGCTAAGTCTAGGCTATGTTGGTGCTTTAAAGCACTCTTTATTACAATATCATCCATATAGGTCTCCACATTGCGACCTAGTTGATGACCTAGAGCCTTAGCAACTAGCCTCGAAAAAGTAGCCCCGACATTTCTTAAGCCGAAGGGCATTCTTACATAACAGAAGACTCCCGAAGGAGTTACAAAGCTTGTCTTGATCTCATCTTCGCGCTTCAACCATATTTGATGATAACCAGAATACGCGTCAAGGAAGCTTAGTAACTCCGAACCTGTGGTGGAGTCAACCAATTGATCAATTCGGGGCATGGGGTAGGGGTCACATGTGCATGCTTTATTCAAGGATGTGAAATCAATGCACATGCGCCACTTCCCGGAAGACTTCTTTCTGACGAAGACTGGGTTGGCTAACCATTCTGTGTGGGCCACTACTCTTTTTCCTCTATCTTGCCCATCCTCTTGCTTCGGAGGTGGCATAACATTGGCCACCGGAGGGTGTCTTGCAGCATCAAAGTTTTCTATCTGCGCCACAGCCTGGACCGGCTCTGGGCGCGTTGCAATTGGAATTTGGTCGGTAGTACCTCGACCCGAAGTTCTCTCTAGGTATTCTCCCCTTAGGGTAAGTATAGCCTTGCAAGTATCAGTTGCATGGCTTCAATTTTCTCCATGGATGCAGCAGAAAAGGGTCTGGCCCTTGCCAGCCGTTTTCCCTGGCGGCCTCCAGCCGCTGGCCTTGTTCCCCGTAGACTGTGGAGCTCTCTGTGTAAACTTGTGTGGGGTGCAATATTCATGACTTCAGAACGAGGGTGCTTTTGCCCTCTTCTCCGATCATGTTGCACTTTGAAGACTGGTTCTTGCGGCTGTGCCGAAGTTTTCACTTCTACTTTGACTTCTTGCAATATGGACGAAGTAGCGGCAGTCCTTCGAAGCCAACCCTCTTCTGACCTCGCATACTCCTCGAAGTATGCCATCAACTGAGAGACCGAGGAGATGCTTTTTCGATGAAGTTTATCCAGAAGGCCTTGATGAGTGACGCCTTCCCGAGCTGCATCAACTACCGAAGATGCAGACAACCCCCGGATTTGTGACTTCGTATGAGCGAAGCGCTTAAAATATTGCCTCAATGTTTCTCCGGGGAGCTGTTTCACCTGGAAAAGGCTTCCTGTTGACATGGGAGGCACGAAGGTGCCTTGAAAGTTGCTTATAAACTTCTTCTTCACCTGCGACCATGAATTAATTGATCCTGGCTTCAAGGACCAGAACCACCTTAATGCCACTCCTTGAAGAGCTAAAGGGAAGCACTTCGCCATGGTGTCTCGAACTCCTCCGCTAGCTTCAATTGCTAGGGCATAAGAACGAACGAACTCTCCGGGATCTTCATCTCCGGCATACTTACAGAGCTTCGAAGTTTTGAACTTTGGATCAAAGCGAACTTTCTGCAGCTCAGGATGCAGCGGAGATTCATTATCGAAGGAGGCGTTCTCCAGGGCTTCGGGATAATCGAGATCATCGTCTTCGGGCACTTCTGGGATGGTTGGGGTGGCTTGAGAACGAAGCCTGTTCGCAGCTTCCTGTCGCCACCTTGCCACTTCAGCTTGAAGGTTGGCCATTTGAGTGGCCATATCTCCAAGATTATCTTCATTTCCTCCGGAAGGATCTTCCGGGTCTTGAGAACTAGTAGGATCAGTTCGAATTGGGATGGAAGGTGGAGGAGGGACTCCGGGTGGTCGAAGTATGGAAGGGGTTGGCGGAGAAGCTTCGTATGTTCGAGGAATAGAAGCTCCTTCTGGAGTTTGCGGAGGGAATGCCGAAGACCCTCCGACTTCAACCGTGTCGAAGGGTATCTCTCCGGAGATCCGAGAAGACCTCCGAGTGGGATTGCGAGGTGCGCTCCGCTTAGGAGGCATGATGTAAGAGTTGGTAGAGAACGAAGTTTTCGAACTAGGTTCCCCACGGACGGTGCCAACTGTTGGCGCAAAAGATTATGCTAACAGGTTTCTGTAGAATAGAAACTAACAAACGAAGTGTTTGCGAAGAGAACTGTTCTAAGCCTCCGAAAGGATAATAACTTAGAATAGTTCGAATGTGTGTATTGAATAGCTTGTATTTGATCCCTATTACAGGGTGAAACGGGGGGTATTTATAGGCCCAAATATTAAGGAAAAGACCTATTTACCCCTCTATTACAACCGACATAGTGGAAACTATTCGGCTCCTTTAATAGGGCTAAAATGGTAAAAGACTAATCTAAAGAGATAGAAGATAAGTCTTCCATCTTAGCTGACAGAAAAGATCTTGAAAAGCCTTAGTTCGAAGATGTACTCTGAACCAATGCTTATCTTCGTACTTCGAACTTGACTTCGGGTATCTTCGAAGATGAACGTCTGGGAACCTTCGAATCTGCTGTCTGCCTTTATGTTGTTTCGGCAATAACCCCGAAGATGAGATATTTTCCCCCAACACCGACAAAACAAATGACAATAGCAAAACAGAACACACGAACTAAAATTTGTCTAGCCTAAAAATGACTGGTGTCCTAATTAAAATAATATTTAAAAATAAACTAAACTAAATAACAATAACAATAGTGAATAAAAATGGGTACTAGAAATATTTAATGGCCTAGGAAAAATCCCTAAATAAATCAATAATAATTTGAATTGCAGTCTAAAAATAAAATACTAATCAAACAAATAAAACATGGATCATTCAAAAATTAATTCATAAATAAACCTAAAATATTGCACGTAAAAACTAGAATAAAAATATTACTGCGACTAATAATAATAATTTTTTTCTTTTGATACGAACAGAATAAAACTAAATAAATAATAATATGCTGATACTAATAAAATCTAGCAAATAAAATTAACTACGAAATAACTACCAGATTTAATCTAACTAAAATTAGGAGATAAACAATTAACCTGCATGATGTCGTCGTTGACCTCGCCGCGCCGATCCGCAGAAGATCCGGACGGGCTCCGTTTCCCTGCAGCTCCGTGCTACCGTAAAAAATAATGCCTTCAATGCCTGCAAAGCTGCTGTCGTGCGCATAAAAAAACTATGGGGCCCGCCTTCTTTTGAATCCATGCGGTGTGCAGCTGATAGGTAAAAACAGCCAGCATGTTGTTCTTGCTTTTTTATTGATTAGCAATTCACGCAAACCGAGGCACCATGGATAATCACAAACCGACGCACGCGATGGACTGCTTCGGCCAGCAGCTTTTCGCTGTGGGCTGATGCAGGACAGCAGAAAGCCAAAAGATGCAGCCGTTGAAGACTTTCAGCCGCGCGCTACCTGTTGACGTCGCTGATGCTGCATGCCTCGGGCTGCCTCTGCGCACAGTGTCTTGCGCCGTGACCTCCTGCTGCGCCGGCGAGTTCCACATGAAGAAAAACAAAGTTAACGACGGCGACGGCGGATGAACTTTGGAGATTCGAAAAGCTTGCAGATAACCCAATTTCGTGGACTGTAGATTAATCTGTGAAAAACAGTCATCTATCCCCAGGGGGATAGGGGCCTATTTATAGGCGACGCCTACTACATGAAAAGACTAATTTACCCCTAGGGTAAATTAACACTGACTCTAAAATAAATTCCGAAAATTACTAACATATTCTTAGAAAAATCACCTGACTCAAATAAAAATATTCTGAACGTAAAAACTAAATATTAATATCCTAAAAACAAAATAATCATAGGTTGTCAGTTTTACGCCGAAATTGATAAAGCGTCTGCCGTCTTCGCACCGGGTAGATGGATTGGGCTGACCCGATCCCGCAGATTCCTCAGCCCGGCAATCGCTCGCCGCCCGTGTACCTGAGTCAAACCCAGTCAACAGACCAGTGGATCATCTGCCGCTCCTAGCCCATGTACCCGGATTGGGCCAGCCCGACTCTGCGGCTCCTCTGCCCGGCTGTCGCTCGCTTCCCGTGTACCTGAGTCACACGAGCCTCAGACTCAGCATGTCTTCCTTTCTCTTCCTTTGACTTCCATTGACAATCACTCATCACATCTGAAGTATCAAACCCATGTTATTCAACATGGTTTCTCAATTTCCACCTTGATGAGTGCATTCTTAACACCCTTTTCAGCATTCTTCAAAACCTGCAAAACAAGTGGAAAATGGAAAACAAAGACAAAAGAAAATAGAGGAAGGAAAATAAAAGTTTAACCCTAATGACCAAAAGCCAAACAGAAGCAAGAAAATGGTCATAATGGTTAGCCAAAAATAAAGACTCAAAAGCAAGTGCAAGTCTCAAAATTACCAACAAGAAACTCCCCCTGAAATAAATCCCAGAGAAAGCTAAAAAATGTTCCCTAAACTCAAAAATTTCTCCCCCTTGTTGACAATTGGACTCATCAAGTGAGACTAAATGCACTCTAAAGAGACATAGACACAAACTCCCCCTAAAATGCAGCTCCCCTCAAAATATGCCATGAATGCAAATGGGGTGCAGGTGGAGTGTAAAAAGCATGCTTCTTAGATATGATTGATTGCAATTACAACATCTAACAGGTATAGCAAAAGATATACTATCTAAGATACATGACATGATCAGTGCAACAGATGATATCTAAAGAGAGTCACTAGCACACATTTTTCGATTTTTGAAAATAAAAGCATCACCACATTTTCTAGTTGACAAGCAAAGTAAAGCATGAGATGCAAAAGCTAACTGATATCTACCAAGATAAGCATTGTAAAAATCAAAGTGCTTCAGCAAACTTGTCATCTTTTTAAATTTTTCAGACTATTTTTTTTATTTTTCATTTCTTCCAGGGGTTATTTGCATGTCAAACCTTATGCTAACCGACCAAGTCAAGCCTAGGCCAGAACTGGACCATCAGAAGCTTAAGACATTGGTCTTGGCATACATTACACCGTCCTAGTTCATACCAAAGTGCTATGGTAAGCAGTCCAGAACAATGCAATGCGACAAAGCAAACCCACCTGGATCTTTTCTAATAATCATAAAAATGCATAAATTTTTAATTTTTCTGAATTTTGTTTATCATTTTTTATAACACATTTTTCATATTTAAAGCATATAGATGTCCAAGTTGCATATCTGCATCTAAGTAAGGATCTAGCTACAAGGCATGTAAAATATAGCGAACGCATTCAGCCTACACATGCTAGTTACCAGAAGCAATGGTGATCATTTCTCAATTTTAAAACATAAAAGCCATGCATATGACAAATATAAGATATATCATGTGAACTGAAATAGAACATGATCATAGACAAGTAATCAAAACATATACTAGCTAGAGAAAGTAAAGCAGATTAATCATATGGCAGAAGCAAACTCAAAATGTGATTTATGATAATGCATGATATGAACGCACACAAAAAGACTCAATAAAAAATAAAGAAGAAAATAAAAGCTGACTCAGTATCCTAAAAAGGATACACAACTCCCAAATCCCCTCGCAAACGCTCAAAAGTAGACTGATCTAGGGGTTTAGTAAAAATATCAGCCAACTACTGATGGGTATCAACATGAATAAGATCTATGACTCCTTTCTCATATTGATCCCTCAGAAAGTGAAAGCGCACATCAATATGTTTGGTTTTTGAATGAAGACATGGGTTTTTCCCTACACTAATTGCACTAGTGCTATCACAAAACAAGGGAACTCTCAAAGGGAAGACCAACCCAAGACCACGCAAAGTAGAAATCATCCAAACCAACTGTGAACAACAGCTAGCAGCAGCTACATACTCAGCCTCAGTAGTAGAAAGTGCAACTCCAGATTGCTTTCGAGAAGACCATGAAACAAGTGAAGAACCAAGAAGCTGGCAAGTACCAGAAGTCGACTTGGATCGCCGGCACCCACCAAAATCAGCGTCTGAAAAAACAGCTAAATCAAGAGACGATGATGCAGAATAATAAAGACCTAAATCAGGAGCAAAAGTAAGATACCTGAAAATACGCTTCACAGCCTGCCAGTGAGATGCGTGTGGCGAAGACAAAAAACGCGCGCACACACCCACAGCAAACTGAATGTCCGGTCTTGTCGCAGTCAAGTATAGTAGCGAATCGATCATCCCTCGATACTCTCTCTCGTTTACCTTGACGTCATTCTCGTCCTTGTCTAGACCTCCAGATGTACCCATTGGGGTCATCTATGGCTTTATCTCTCCACCAAAGTCAAATTTCTTTAGCATGTCCCGTGTATACTTACCCTAGTGGATGAAAATGCCATCCTTGGTCTGCTTGATCTGGAGCCCTAAAAAGTACTTGAGTTCTCCCATGAGACTCATCTCAAACTCGCTATGCATCTGCTCAGAAAACATGGATACAAGCTCATTAGTAGAACCCCCAAAAATAATATCGTCCACATAAATCTAAGCAACCAATAAGTCTGCACCATCTCTAAGCAAGAAAAGAGTCTTGTCCACAGAACCCATCACAAAGCCTTTCTGCAACAAGAACTGCTTCAGGCGATCATACCAAGCCCTGGGGGCCTGCTTCAGACCGTATAAAGCCTTCTGCAACTTGTAAACATGTCGTGGAAATTTAGGGTTCTCAAAACCGGGGGTTGCTTAACATAGACCTCTTCCTCTATATACCCATTTAGAAAAGCACTCTTGACATCCATTTGATGAAGCTTAAAACCTTTAGAAGAAGCAAAGGCCAAAAGAATATGAATGGACTCAAGACGAGCAACAAGGACGAAGGTCTCTCCAAAATCAATGCCTTCTTTTTGACAAAAACTCTGTGCCACTAATCGAGCTTTGTTGCGCACCACAACACCATCTTCTCCTTGTTTGTTCTTAAACACCCACTTGGTGCCTATGGTGTTGCATCCAGGTGGCAGCTCAACTAGTGTCCACACCCGATTGCGAACAAAATTTTCAAGCTCTTCTTGCATGGCGTTTATCTAATTTGAATCATAAAGAGCATGAGAAACGTCTCGGGGCTCAAAACTAGCAACAAAAGCAGACTCAGCAAACATAGCAAGAGAACCAGCTGAGGAACGTAAAGATCTCTCCGTAAGATCACCTATGATGAGCTCTAAAGGGTGATCACGCTGAACTGCTCGGGATCCTAGGTGATCTGAAGTCACCTCACTAGAGTCAGCAACTGGCTCTTCTGGACTCGGCTGAGAAGTCATCTCACTGGAGTCAGCACCTAGCACCTCTGGACTCGGCTGAGGAGGCTCGATCGACGTAGAAGGAGTAATTAGAGGTTCGTCCTCATCCTCAGTCAAAGTCTCAGAAGGTGTGGGGTCTATAGGAGGTGCAGAGGGCCCACCCTCATCATCAGCAGGAGGGTCATCATCTTCCTCGAAGATGGACTCTCCAAGCTCATCATCTCCAGAAAGTTCAAAAGAAGGAGTCGGCGAGGGCAAAGACTCATCAAAAGAAACCTCACAAGTCTTGACAAGCATATGAGAGTCTAGGTTCCAAACATGAAAGCCTCGTGAATGCAAAGCATAACCAAGAAAGACTCCATCCCAACAACGAGACTCAAACTTGTCCAAATGCCCTCCCTTCTTAAGCACAAAGCACTTGCATCCAAAAGCTCGCAAGTGACTCACCTTGGGTTGTCTACCAAAACGCAACTCATATGAAGTCTTACCTAAGTAAGCTCGAAGAAAAATGTGGTTGGCAAGATAGCAAGCTGTGTTCATTGCTTCAGTCCAAAAACGCCTAGGAGTCCTATGCTCATCAAGCATGGTCCTGGCCATCTCGACAAGCGTGCGGTTCTTTCGTTCCACAATGTCATTCTGTGGGGGAGTGTAAGGAGCAGAGAACTGATGATCAAGACCCTAATCACTACAGAAACTGATGAACTGAGAGTTCTTAAACTCAGATCTGTTATCTAAACGAATTTCTCGCATCAGACCATTGTTGTTGGGGGAAAATATTCCATCTTCAGGGTTATTGCCGTGATAAGATAAAGACTGGTGATTAAGACGAGACTTCCAACATATAATTTTGGAGATGCGTCAAGTCAAGTTCGAAGTATGATGACGGGCTCTAGTTCGGAGTATATCTTCGAACTTGGACTCTTCCGGGAGCTTTCTTCTTTCTTGTTAGATTAGTCTTATACCATTTTAGCCCTATTAAAGGTACCGAATAGTTTCCACTATGTCGGTTGTAATAGAGGGGTAAAAAGGTCTTTTCCTTAATGTTTGGGTCTATAAATACCCCCCATTTTACCCTGTAATAGGGACCGAATACAAGTTATTCAATACACACTTTCAAACTATTCTAAGTTATTATCTTTTCGGAGGCTTGGAATAGTTTTCTTCGCAAACACTTCGTTTGTTAGTTTCTAATCTTCAGAAACCTGTTAGCGTAATCTTTTACGCCAACAGTTGGCGCCGTCCATGGGGAACCTAGTCCAAGAAACTTCGTTCTCTACCAACTTCTTACACCATGCCTCCTAAGCGGAGTGCAGCTGGTAATCCTGTTCGGAGGTCCCCTCGGACCTCCGGAGTAAGATCTTCAGATACAGTTGAGGTCGGAGGACCTTCGACGTTTCCTCCACCCCAAACCCCGAAAGGGATTCCCCTTCCTCGAGCATACGGAGTTCCTCCGCCAACTCAATCCATACTTCGGCCACCCGGAGTCCCTCTTCCACCTCAGGTTCCACTTCGAACTGATCCCTACAGTTCTCAAGACCCGGAAGATCGTTCTGGAGGAGATGAAGACAATCTTGGTGATATGGCCGCTCAAATGGCCAGTCTCCAAGTCGAAGTTGCAAGGTGGCGGCAAGAAGCCGCGAATAGGCTTCGCTCTCAACCCACCCCAACCATTCCCGAAGTGCCTGAAGACGACGAGGTTATTTATCCTGAAGCCCCAGAGAATGCCTCCTTCGATACCGAGTCTCCACTGCATCCCGAGATGCTGAAGGTACGCTTCGACCCCAAGTTCAAAACTTTGAAGCTTTGCAAGTATGCCGGAGATGAAGATCCTGGAGAATTTGTCCGTTCTTATGCTCTAGCAATTGAAGCTAGTGGAGGAGTGCGGGACACCATGGCAAAATGCTTTCCCCTAGCTCTTCAAGGAGTGGCATTGCGGTGGTTCTAGTCCTTGAAGCCAGGATCAATTAATTCATGGGGGAAGCTGAAGAAGAAGTTCGTAAGCAATTTCCAAGGCACCTTCGTGTCCCCAATGTCAACGGGAAGTCTTTTCCAGGTGAAGCAGCTCCCTGGAGAGACATTGAGACAATACTTCAAGCGCTTCGCTCATACGAAGTCGCAGATCCGAGGGTTGACTACTTCTTCAGTAGTTGACGCAGCTCGAGAGGGAGTCATTCATCCAGGCCTCCTTGATAAACTTCACCGGAAAAGCATATCTTCTGTTTCTCAGTTGATGTCATATTTCGAATAGTATGCGAGGTCAGAAGAAGGATGGCTTCGGAGAACCGCTGCAACCCCGTCGATATTGCAAGAACTGAAATTGGAAGTGAAAACTTCAGCACAGCAGCAAGAGCCTAGCTTCGAGGTTCAGCATGACAGGCGTAGGGGGCAAAAGCATCCTCGTTCGGAAGTTCTGAACATTGCACCCCACAGAAGTTTGCCCAAAGAGCTCCGCAACCATTAGGAACCAAGACCAGCGGTTGGAGGCCGCCAGGGAAACCGGCTGGCAAAGGCCAGACCCTTTTCTGCTGTATCCATGGTGAAAACCGAAGCCATGCAACTGATACTTGCAAGGCTATACTTGCTTTGAGAGGAGAGTATCTGGAAAGAACTTCGGGTCGAGGCACTACTGACCGAGTTCCAGTTGAAGTGCGTCCGGAGCCCGTCCAGGCTATGGCGCGGATAGAAAACTTCGATTCGGCAAGACGCCCTCTGGTGGGCAATATTATGCCACCTCCGAAGCAAGAAGAGGGGCAAGATCGAGGAAAAAGAGTGGTCCTCCCAATCTCCGGAGGAGGCACTCTCGGAAGTATGTCAAAGAGGCAGAGAAGAGAGTATGTCAGAGAGGTGGGCCATATTGGAACCTCTTCATCTGCAGCTGCTATGCCTGAATGGTCTCATGTGCCAATATCTTTCTCCGCAGAAGATGCAGTTGGTGTTAAATTTCCACATGCAGACCCACTTGTCATCACTGCTGACATAGCAGGAACTGAGGTGCGGAGAGTGCTAGTTGACGGAGGGAGTTCGGCGAATATTATTTTTGTTCAAGCTTTTGACCAACTCTATATCTCCAGAAAGCATCTTCTCCCAGCAGCCCGTCCTTTGCAAGGGTTTGCAGGACCCCCTCTTGATGCCCTCGGCCAAATTGGCCTGGAAGTTACTTTTGGAGAGGGGCTAATGGCCAGGACAGAAGAAGTAATCTTTGATGTCGTAGATGCTCCATATGCATATAATGTCATCTTCGGAAGAGGCATGTTAAATCAATTTGGAGCTGTGGCGCATCATAATTACTTGTGTATGAAGATGCCCACACAAGCAGGAGTACTCACTGTCTTCGGAGATCAGGCCATCGCAAGAAGGGCAGAGTACGGTCATGGCCCTCCTCTTGACCCAAGGCAAGTGAACAGTGTGCAAGATGATCCGGAGAATTTTTCTGCTCCTAGCGAATCCTCGAAAAGATCCTTTCCAAGACCAAGTCCTGAAGGAGAGATTGCAACGAAGATTATTGTCAAAGATGGCAAGGATTATTCATTTCAATTTGGTAAAGACTTGCCTCCAGAAGTTGCTGCCTCCTTAGAAAAAGTAGTTGAGGAAAATTTGGATGTCTTTGCTTGGTCTGATGAAGACATCACCAGAGTCAGTAGGGACATTATTGAACACAGTTTACTTGTGAACCCAAAGGCTCGACCTGTTAGGCAAGGGCTCAGAAAGATGTCTGCGGAGAGAGCTGTTCTTGCTAAAGACGAAGTTGAAAAGTTACTGAAGGCTGGGATTATCAGAGAAGTGGCTCATACGGAGTGGTTAGCAAACCCAGTCTTCGTTAAGAAGAAATCTTCAGGGAAGTGGCGCATGTGTATTGATTTTAAATCTCTGAATAAAGCATGCCCCCGCGACCCCTACCCTATGCCCCGAATTGATCAGTTGGTCGACTCCACTACTGGTTCGGAGTTATTAAGCTTCCTTGACGCGTATTCCGGCTACCATCAAATTTGGTTGAAGCGCGAAGATGAAATCAAGACAAGCTTCGTAACTCCTTCAGGAGTCTTTTGTTATGTAAGAATGCTCTTTGGCTTAAGAAATGCCGGGGCTACATTTTCGAGGTTAATTGCTAAGGCTCTAGGTCATCAGCTAGGTCATAATGTAGAGGCCTACATGGATGATATTGTAATCACGAGTGCTTTTAAGCACCAACATAGCCTAGACTTAGCAGAAACATTTAATAGCCTTCGGGCATGTGGGATCCATCTCAACCCCGAAAAATGTATCTTCGGGGCACATGCTGGTAAATTGTTAGGGTACCTGGTTTCAAGCAGAGGGATCGAAGCTAGCCCCACTCAAATAACTGCGTTGCAAAATATGGCTCCCCCAGAGAATTTTAAGCAAGTGCAAAAGCTGACTGGTCGTCTAACAGCACTTAACAGATTTCTGGCAAGGTCTGCGGAGAGAAGTTTGCCTATTTTCAAAGCATTGAAAGGGTCCGAAGATTTTGCATGGACATCGGAGTGTCAAATGAGCTTTGAAGATATTAAAGAGTATCTCAGTAATCTTGCTACACTCACGGTACCTACTGCGAACGAAACCCTACTCCTTTACCTTGTGGCTACGGGCTCTGCTGTCAGAGAAATGGATTTCAATGGAAAGTTGGTACAAAATCCAGTTTATTTTGTGTCCGAAGCATTGTCAGGAGCAAAGACAAGATATTCTGAGCTTGAAAAGTTCACTTATGCTCTGATAATGGCTTCGAGGAAAATGAGACATTATTTTTTGGCTCATAATGTAATCGTACCAACTTCGTATCCTTTGGGAGATATGCTCCGAAGTAAAGACTCCACTGGGAGAATTGGAAAGTGGGCAGTTGAACTAGCACCCTTCGGTATATCCTTTGTGGCAAGGATAGCAATTAAGTCACAAGTATTGGCTGACTTCGTAGCAGAGTGGACTCCCCCTGCAACATGGGCTCCAGAGAAGCCAAGCGAAGAAATTTGGACTATTTACTCCGATGGAGCTTTTCAAGCATCTGGAGCAGGTGTCGGAGCTGTGATAATTTCGCCTTCAGGGCAAAAGGCTTTGTACTCCGCAAGACTCAACTTTAAGTCTACCAATAATACAGCGGAGTATGAAGGAATTCTATTGGGACTTCGCAAGGCACGTGCTCTAGGGGCTACAAGAGTTGTTATTAAAACAGATTCTCAGATTGTAGCAGGGAACGTGGACAAGAGTTTCCAAGTCTGACATCCGCAACTTGCAAAGTACTTAGAAGAAATCCGAAAGATCGAAGCAGCATTTAAAGGGATTTCCATTCGAAGTATAACTAGAGCAGAAAATATGCAAGCGGACATCTTAGCGAAAGCTGCAGCCGGAGCTATGGATATACCCGAAGAAGCTTTTTATGAAGAACATAATACACCTTCGGTACCACAAATTCTTGCTGCAGAAGTCCTTTGCATTCCAAGTACAGATTGGCGAAGCTCAATCATGAAAGTATTGCAAGGAGAGGCAGATATGTCCGAAGAGCCACAACTTCCAAGGTTAAAGCTTAGAACTCAGAATTATCAAATAATCAACGGTATTTTATACAAGGCCAGAGTATGTTCCCCTCTACTCCGATGTATATCTCAAGCCGAAGGTCAAGAAATTCTTCGAGAAATCCATGAAGGACTTTGCGGTAGCCATCTGGCCCCTCGAGCTTTGGCAGGAAAAACACTTCGCCAGGGGCTTTATTGGCCTACAATAGTAGCTGATGCGGAAAGCTTGGTCCGCACTTGTCAAGGATGTCAGTGGATGGGACGAAGGAGTCATCGCCCACCAACAGCCCTTCAAGTTATAGCTCCAGTATGGCCCATGGCCAGATGGGGTATGGATCTTATTGACCCCTTCCCAACAGCAAAAGGAAATTTGAAGTTCGCAGTGGTAGCAATTGAATATTTTTCAAAGTGGGTCGAAGCAGAACCTCTAACAGCTATTACTTCGAACAATGTACAGAAATTTTTCTGGAAGAATATCATTTGCCGGTTCGGAGTGCCTAGACAACTCACAGTTGACAATGGAACACAATTCGACGCAGAACCTTTCAAGAAATTTTGCGAAGATCTAGGCATCCAATTATGTTTTGCTGCAGTGAGACATCCTCAGTCTAACGGAGCTGTAGAAAGAGCCAATGGTAATATTTTGTCAGGGCTAAATCGAAGGATAGTAGGATTGGCAAAAGGACTCTGGACCGAAGAACTTCCGAAGATTTTGTGGTCCATTCAGACCACTCAAACGAGGTCCACGGGTTTCACTCCATTCAGACTATTATTCGGAGATGAAGCTATGACACCAACAGAGCTCAAAGGAGGATCACTTCGCAGCACCGAACCGGAAATAGAAGGAGAAAGACAAGCTTCGCTGGATTTAACAGAGGAGACAAGACTTCGAGCTGTGGCCAATTTATCAAAGTATCACCAGCAGAAGAAGGCTTGGTTTGACCCGAAGGTTAAGATTAATGAACTTAGGCCGGGTCATCTCGTTTTGCGAAGTATCATAACACCAGGAAAATTAGGAAATAAATGGGAAGGTCCATACTTAATTGTTCGCTCAGGGCGTCCTGGTTCTTTTAAATTAGCTAATTTGGAAGGTGAAGAGTTAGTACATACTTGGCATGCGGAGCACCTAAAGCGATACTTCGCATAAGGGCTCCTTGTAATCATGTGTAATCACTTTTCGAATCAATAAAGCATATGGTTCAGATAGTGCCTACCCCTCATAAACTTCCAGCTTCCGAGTGGACGCACTGGAACCGCGGAGTTGACTGAGAGGGAAGTGTCATTAATTTGAATCATATTTTCTGAGGTGGTGGGCTGACATAATCCGGAGTCCAAGCCACCGGCTTGAAGACATCCGTAAAAGAGCCCGAAAACCACAGAATGCGGAGTCCAAGCCACCGACTGGAAGACATCCGTAAAAGAGTCCAAAGAGACCAAATGATGCGGAGCCCAAGCTACCGGCTTGTAGGTATCCGTAAAAAGAGTCCAAAGAGACCACTGCGAACTCCAAACCACTAGTTTGACAGATTTCGCAAAAAAGAGCCGAAGGAGGCCAAAACAAAACAGAGTTTGAGCATGAGCTTCGAATGTCTGTTAAAAAAGTCCAAAGTGACAAATTATCTAAGACACTAAAGTGTCCGGAAAGTTATCTCAAGTGATTTCTTTCAATAACATAAGGTACTAAGTTGCAAATCTTCAGACTACAAATAGTCGAAGACATTTTATAAGATTTTAATCGATCTTTAAATTATTGAGGGGCTCCGAACCCCCAAAATTGTACTCCTATGTTTTTCTTTGCGCCTAACCATCTTTGAATACAGTTCGAAGTTGCTTACGCCCAAAGAGGGGCTAATAAATAGGGAGACAATTTTAAATCGATATTTATTATTCGAGCAAATATGATTACATCATGAAAAATTTGTATCTATACCAAGAAGGAATCGAAGACCTCTTCGATCTCTAGAGCTAGGGTTGGAACGACTAGTTCCAGTGCTGGGAGTTCTAACAACTTTGCGTTTAACTCTTCTGCCTCCCTTCGAAGCTCTAAAGTCTTTTTGTTCTTGTTGAAGCTCCGCCCAAGTTCGAAGCCATTCGGGACTCCTTTCCCAGCTTCCAAGTTCTTCAGGCTTTTTACCTTGAGCTTCTTCTTCATCTTCGGACCATATAATGTCTTCAGAAGATGAAGTTTCCAAGTTAACTTCTTTTTCTTCCTCTTTAATGCAAGATAATATATCTTTGCTTATTTCGGATGTAATCACTTCGGAACTATCTCGAGGAACTAGAAATCGAGGGCGCTTGTGAAGTTTTAAGATATCGAAGGTAACCCATAATAAGCGAAGTTTGTCGTTAACATCTAACACTTCGACATCTTCCATATGAGGCAAAGCCTAAAAACATGATAAACAAATCTTCATTCATAAATGTACAAAAGCGTAGTGCTTTACATAGTTGAAGATCCTAAGGTAATTCTAAACCCGCGGGTTTGGAGGAGGCTGACTGCTCGAAGCTTGGGACCGAGCCTGCTTCTGGCATTGTCCTTCGTCAATCCAGGCCTTGATCGCAGAGCGACCTTCGGCTCTCCATGAAGTTTGAAAGGCTTGCCAAGCAGCAGCCACACTTTCGGAGGGAGTGAGAAGCTGGTCGTCATCGAAGGTAATGGGACCCTCTCCTGCGCTCGGAGTTATTGATCGGCCCAGATCTTTGTAGTAACGAAGTATGCCGACAGCAGCCACTTGTCCGGAGATTTCTCCGTACCGAATGTGATGGGTGCTGAATGGGATGGCCCGATCTTTCGGTGAGTTGATAAGATAAGATAAGTTCGATTGGATGGAGACGACGTTGACGACCCGACTACAACCGTACGAGACGTTCGTGTTGCGCCTTAGCGATCGATACACCAACTCCAAGGGTTGTTGATCTTATCGGTGATCAACCTTGTTCCGGCAAGCAATCGAAAACGAGCAAGAACAAGATAAAGGAGCAACTAGAATTGCTGGATATGAAACACGCACAAAGGGTAGTTGGGGTTCTAAAACGTGAAACCGGCGATCTAACCGATCACGGGTTTACACGGACAAGTAGCATTGGCTAAACTTTTATCTAATCAAAACCCGCATTACAACTGAAGTCTCTAGGGGTATTTATAGCCCTAGGGACGTCCCCAAAGTTTGGAAACTTATTACATATGGAAATGACTAATTATTTCCAAAACAGATTGACTACAAAATGGAAATTCCGTGCTTAATTGGTTCGGCCTAAAAAAAGGAACACGCATTGATTTGGTGATTGCGATCTCCTCCGATGGAATCTGGATATGTGGCTGGATCCGTTGGAAAGAGGACGTATCAAGCTTTCCAAAAAGTCCAAGATCATCCAAATCGGAGTTTCCATTTAAACGTTATGCACATTTGAATTTGGTGCTGTCCCTGCGGTCCGAATCCGAGTCATCTTCTCAATCATGTAGAACTTTATTTCTGTTTTCTCTTGGAACAAAAGTAATGTCCCAAACTTGTATGTTATGTTTGGATGGCCTTGCCTTGGTCCCCAATCAACTTCCACAATGTTCCATGCCCTTGATTTGCTCACAACGCGTCCCTTAATCCATGTAATAATTTCTGTAATTGAAAACAACAACTTATGGTGCAGCAACCTTTTCTCAAATATATAAAATGTAAATCGAATATAGAAAGCATGCACCTTTGTTTTTATTATATTTATATCCCAGCCGGTGATGTCCTCATCATTCTCTCCTTCTTGGTGGCAAACCGTCCTCGGTTTGTTCTTGTGTTCATCATCAATGCAACTCCTAGCAAAAGAATCATTATTGTGCAGTATCTCTTGTTCTTTAAACATGTGGTGAATTGAAGAAAACCAACTCACCAAATCCTTTGCTTGAACAAATGATATTGAATCTGTACTTTTAGATATCGGAGTAGGAATTGTGGCATTGCTAAGCAGCCCACAAGGCTCTCCTTCTTGAAAACAAACATGTGTATTTAAATCAAAACAAGAGACTCTCGAGATAATATGATTAGTTAAAACACCTTGGTTGAGACTATTATTTTCAGAATTTACATGTTTCAAATCTGAACATATGTAAACTCTATGCACAAAGTATACTCCTTGATCATTGTATTTTCCAATTACATGAAAACTCATTTGAGGAGGACATGGCAAATCAGGTCTAGTGAGTAAATTCGCATTTAAAGCACTAAGTTCACAAAGATCATCAAGTTCAATATAACCCCAAGTATTTAAAGAAGATAACAATTTATGTTCTTCCTCTTCACTAGCAATGTGAACAACATGTATCAAATCACTTAAAGGTTTGGCAACAAAGTCAACCTGTTCATTAACTAGTTGTGGCATGTATATAAGTGAAGTATTAACACACAACTCTTCTTTATTACAAGGAGTGTCAAGCAAATCATCTGGTAACAAAGAAATTTCAGCAAAAGATTCTACTAACGGTGGCTCTATAATAGCATGAATGGTGGACAATTGTGTTTTATCAGGAGTACACTCACCTTGATTAATTTCAGCACATATATTACCTTGCAAAACCTTTTCCGATGATGTAAGTGCATACTTGCTCTCTTTTTCCTGTTCAAAGTTAGTAGAACTAGAAGGCAAACTGATTGGCGACTCCTCTAAATCAATAGCAATCTGAATTTCAGCTCGACATGCAAGTTCAAACAATTGAGAGAGAGAATTATATGTTTCATGAAGAAGAATTTCCTGAATTTCCTTGTTAAGCCCACGTAAAAACCTTTGTTCTATAGCTTCTTCACATTCATCTATAGCACAACGTAATAAACAAGCATGCATATCATGATAGTATGAGGCAACACTTCTGCTATCTTGTTTTAAACATTGTAGTTTCTTTAATAGAATATCAGCATAATATGGAGGAACAAAAGCATCTCTCAAATATTTCTTTAAGTCTTTCCAAGATTGAGGTATTTTATCATGTCTACAAAGATGTTTCCAATGATATGCAGCATCTTTAACTAACACTTTAGAGGCAGCCATAACCTTTTCTCTTTCAGACAAATTATACTTTTTAAATTCATTATCTACATCTAGCTCCCATTGAATATATGCATGAGGATCATAATTTCCTTCAAAATAAGGTATTGTACATTTGAACCTGGCTAGAAATTCATCACATACCTCATATTTATCGTGTTGATCCCTCATGTGTCGATGAAGATATTGATATTGAGCTTCACTATATCCTATCTCCTTGTGTATCCCTGCCATGATTAGTAGTAGACAAGAAACATACAAATAATATGTACGCTCCTATTAACTATAAGATTGTGAAGGCACAAAGTCACACTCGCTCAATCCTATATCAAGCTCTTACAAGTTCTTACCAATGCAAGCATGAAGGTGTTGTACACCGACTTAACCACAAGCACCACGGAATTGGATGTATCGATGCCTTGGCAAACACTTGGTTGTACAAGCTGTAGTCAAATCTGTGGAGCTCTAGGTAGGCTGAAATATGTAGCAAGGAAAACTAGAACCACATTAGCATAAGCAAATTGAGTAATTGTTCAACGTCGGTATTGTGCTGATCCTAGGCTTGAACGTACTAGAGACGCGAGCCTAGACACAAACGATACCACCAAACCGCAAAAGGTAGAACTAGCTTTCCTCCTCTTTTGTCACAAGTTTTCTTTCTTCACTTTTTTTCTCTTTTCTCTTTTTTTTGGTGCAGCTTTTTTTTTCTTTTTTTTTGGCACCCTTTTGCCTTTTCTTTTTCCGTTTTTTTAAAGAACAAATGATGAGCTGTATACACAAACTCTTACTGCAAGACTCCCAAGCTTTGTACGATCTAAAAAGAATAGGAAACTACTGAATATGAAGATGACTCTAAAATGAAAAACATAGATCTGGTTGTAATCTTTCCAAAATGTATCAAAACTCTCCAATCCGAGTTGGTATGTGCGAGATATGACAGTTTTAGTAACACGTGCACAACCTGCCCGAATTATACCCGAATTCCAGAATAACAAACCGACTAAACAGACCAAAACACGGTGGTAAAAACGTGACAAGAACTCGAAACTCTAAACGAACTAAACGCTAAGACCAGCAACTTCACACGACGATGCAACCAAAAACTCAAAATGCCGATACTAAGCAGAACTAGTAATAGGCTCAAAGAGGCTTGGATCTCGGGTAATTTTTTTTTGTGTGGCTTTTTCTGGACTGTAGGAAGAAAATGAAATAAAAACTCACCGAGCAACGAAAGCTCTGATACCACTTGATGGGTGCTGAATGGGATGGCCCGATCTTTCGGTGAGTTGATAAGATAAGATAAGTTCGATTGGATGGAGACGACGTTGACGACCCGACTACAACCGTACGAGACGTTCGTGTTGCGCCTTAGCGATCGATACACCAACTCCAAGGGTTGTTGATCTATCGGTGATCAACCTTGTTCCGGCAAGCAATCGAAGAACGAGCAAGAACAAGATAAAGGAGCAACTAGAATTGCTGGATATGAAAGACGCACAAAGGGTAGTTGGGGTTCTAAACGTGAAACCGGCGATCTAACCGATCACGGGTTTACACGGACAAGTAGCATTGGCTAAACTTTTATCTAATCAAAACCCGCATTACAACTGAAGTCTCTAGGGGTATTTATAGCCCTAGGGACGTCCCCAAAGTTTGGAAACTTATTACATATGGAAATGACTAATTATTTCCAAAACAGATTGACTACAAAATGGAAATTCCGTGCTTAATTGGTTCGGCCTAAAAAAAGGAACACGCATTGATTTGGTGATTGCGATCTCCTCCGATGGAATCTGGATATGTGGCTGGATCCGTTGGAAAGAGGATGTATCAAGCTTTCCAAAAAGTCCAAGATCATCCAAATCGGAGTTTCCATTTAAAACGTTATGCACATTTGAATTTGGTGCTGTCCCTGCGGTCCGAATCCGAGTCATCTTCTCAATCATGTAGAACTTTATTTCTGTTTTCTCTTGGAACAAAAGTAATGTCCCAAACTTGTATGTTATGTTTGGATGGCCTTGCCTTGGTCCCCAATCAACTTCCACAATGTTCCATGCCCTTGATTTGCTCACAACGGTCCCTTAATCCATGTAATAATTTCTGTAATTGAAAACAACAACTTATGGTGCAGCAACCTTTTCTCAAATATATAAAATGTAAATCGAATATAGAAAGCATGCACCTTTGTTTTTATTATATTTATATCCCAGCCGGTGATGTCCTCATCAGAATGCCTGCTGACTTCATTTGCTTCGCTGCTCCTTGGATCCTCTTCAGCCGGCGTAGCAGAGAGATGTTGTCATCCGAAGGAAGCGTCCCAGTAGTACCGAAGTACTCCAGAACGCCTAGCAATTGGTCCAAGACCTCCGCAACTACCTTCTCTGACTTCAGCTTATCTTCAATCAATGCATCCTTCGTCGAAGTTAGCTCTCCTACTACTCCAGAGAGCCTAGCTGCCTCCGTAGCTAAAGAATTCTTCTGATTTAGTAGCTGGCTAGCCTCTTCTCGGAGTCTAACAAGCTCGTCCCCCGCAGTAGCGTGCTCCGCCCGCATCTTTTCAATTTCTGCTCGAAGCACAATTTTTTCTGCTTCGAGCTCTTTGTTCACAGCCTCCAAGCTTTGTCTGGCCTGCGCTCCATTGAAACCATGTTGGTCCATGTGGGCCACTCGACCTTCGGAGATGATAAGATTTCGTTGAAGAGTTGCATTTTCTTCTCGAAGGCGAACGCTTCCACATCATTTGAGATGTTCGCAGCTCGGGCCAAGACTGTTTGCTGCGAAAGAAAAAACAAGGTAAGAATTATTTGTATATAAATTTGATGTTGTTTTGCAGATACTTCGTACCTGGTATGCTGCGCGTTCCATGGCAGCGTTAAGCTCCAAACTCTCCGCCTCACTCAAGATAGCCACCAAGTCCGTCTCCCCGACTTCGCGACTAGCTCGATCCAAAGGCTCGAGCAAGGTCCGAAGCCTAGTTCTTCGCTCCAAGAAAGGAGCTAGAAGGGGGAGCATGCTCAAGGCTTGCTGGTCATCTTCGCTGGCGAAGGTCCGGAGTGCTGAGTTGTGGTCTTCGGAGCCCTAGTAGACTGGCCCCCCTCAGTAGATTGGCTCTCGTCTATTGATTCAGACAGAGTGATCCTGAGCTTGGAGCAGGGAGGGGGTCCATCTTTCCTTTGCCTTTTCTAGGCCCCATTTGAGTGGCTCCTAGAATTGGCTCCGAAGTTGTCGAAGGTCCAGGAATTGTATCTTCGGGACGGACCTCTTCCATGGAAATGGATCCTGTAAAAACAAGGTATTATACATTGTATAATTTCGCAGGAAAAAGGAACAAAGGAATTATGCGAAGTTTACCTTCGACATTCTGGTGACGGGTGAGCATTGGGCTGCTTGGCGGGTCGAAGGCAAGGTCTTCGTCAGAGTCAACAGTCAAATCTTCGACTGTTGGAGCATCTCCTTGAACAGCCGTTGTTATTTCACCGGAATCGAAGCTGCAGTAACTTCGACTCCACTTTCATCCACAGGGGCTCCGTCTAGGACTCCTCTTGAGGTAAATTTTCTTGAGCAGCCGGAGTCCTCACTTTTTCGAGGTTGACTTGAGACTCCGACACGCTCGCAACATCTTCAATATGTGTATTTTGTTGGGCTACATCCTCGTCAATCAGCCTCACGAGCAACCTGCCTTCATCCTCTTGAGAATCGGAGATTGAAGCTCTTGGACTCGAAGGCACAAGAATTCTTGGCTTCGAGCTACCTTCTTGACCGGAGTCTTGGCAAAGCTCGAAGTTCCAGCTTCGGCTTTCCTCTTCTTAGGCCCTTTCTCCGAAGGCACCCAATCCACCAAAGGGGGCGGAACCACTTCGAGTAGCCCCCATACTCGGTTGGATCACTCCCAACTACCAACCAATTTGATTCTCCATTCTTTCTCGTCGAGTTGGGACGCCCAAAATCTTCTCCGAAGCTCGTACGATTTGCTCCGAAGTTATAGGGCTGAAGAAGCTGAAAAATGAGTTAAGTTCGTTAACTCTTCGAATAAATATACATAGAGTTGTTGTTTTCAAAGTTACCTGTAGGACTCGAAGTTGAAGAAATTTTCCGAAGACCGCCTTCTGAATCCTCTTCGAAAGTGATTGGCCAGTTGGCCATTAGGGGAGGGATTTGAAGCCGAGGAATTCTTCGGCTAAGTCTCGCATGCTCAACCGGTGACTAATTTTTTGAAGTAAGCTGAGGCGAGCTTCGAGCTGACCCAATCTGGATGCACAAGGGCTTCCTTCGGAAGTTGATGTCTCGCAAAGGTCCGGCTAGACGGCTGCTCGCCCCAACTTCGGTAAAACCACTTCAGGATCCAATCGGTGTACCATCTAGC
>JAAALK010000095.1:0-27760 GCA_019279435.1 Zizania palustris | reverse complement strand
CCTGTAGGCTTCGCGATGAGACTTGCCTGCTGGCCATCTTTCGAAGGTGGCTTCGGCTTGGGAAGCCTTCCGGTCAGCCTGGAAGACGGACCACAAGGTCGCTGCTAAGGGCCTGGATCGACGAGGCCGCGCCGCAGAAGCAAGCTCAAATGAAGCCATCACTCCCTGCTTCACCAGCCCCTCCGGTTCCAGCTCCGCCAGCCGACCCGCAGGTCTAGCCGCTTAGGACTGCTGTGTACCTGTGGCCTTGTAAACCTTGTTTTATTAATGAAAAAGTTATAAACAGTACTTGTCTTGGGTGTTCTGCTCTTTTTAGGTTTTGTCATGCCCTTCGGGCCCTGACTTCGAACTTCTGGAAACTACCGCCGAGCTTCGAAAGGAGTGGGCAGTCCTTGAGAGTTTGAGACCTTACCGCCGTTCCCGCTTCTCTGTTCCCTCGCGGAGACGGGGGGGAGGTTACCCTTGAAGTACGAAGGGACGTTTTATCTTATATTAAAGAGGAAGAGAAGGCGGAGGGGTCTTCATCTTCCGAACCTATTGACTGGTCCGACTCGGAGTACCAAGCCGAAAACTTTGCCGAGGCAGACTCCGAAAGGCTCTTGACATGGGCTGAACTTCAGGAGGAGCAGAAGAAACTACGAGCCTCGAGAAAAAAGAGAAGTACCCGGCCTAAAAAGACGACTTCAAGCTCCGAAGGGCAAAGTAGCCGCAGGGGTAGTTCTAGGGGTCGAAAGGGTCTCCGTTTTATTTGGGTTTAGATAACAATTTTCTTGATGTATGATTATAATATTTTAATGTGGAATGCTTCGCAGCATGCCGTGTGACTCCTACCCTCCTACCCCCCTTGTGGGTGGCGGAGCCTTTATCACACAAAAGGGTTCGCTAGGCACAATGATTGTCTGAACACTTGCAAGCTTCAAATTTGCGCATCTTATCATCAAAGTTTTTAGATTTTTTTTTACGTATCCTGACGAGCCGGATCCTGGAATCTGTAATGTGGCCACCTTCGGCTCTTTAACGATACTTCACACCCGGAGGCTTGAAATTCTGTCTTATTTAAAGTCCTTAGACTCTTCTACGGATCCTAACAAGCCGAAGCCTGGAATCCGTAGGTTGGCCGCCTTCGGCTCTTTTACAGACACTTCGCACCCAGAGGTTTGAAAGTCTGTTTTATTTAAAGTCCTTAGACTCTTCTACGGATCCTAACAAGCCGGAGCTTGGAATCCGTAGGTTGGCCACCTTCGGCTCTTTTACAGACACTTCGCACCCGGAGGTTTGAAAGTCTGTTTTATTTAAAGTCCTTAGACTCTTCTACGGATCCTAACAAGCCGGAGCCTGGAATCCGTAGGTTGGCCACCTTCGGCTCTTTTACAGACACTTCGCAACCGGAGGTTTGAAAGTCTGTTTTATTTAAAGTCCTTAGACTCTTCTACGGATCCTAACAAGCCGGAGCCTGGAATCCGTAGGTTGGCCACCTTCGGCTCTTTACAGACACTTCGCACCCGGAGGTTTGAAAGTCTGTTTTATTTAAAGTCCTTAGACTCTTCTACGGATCCTAACAAGCCGGAGCCTGGAATCCGTAGGTTGGCCACCTTCGGCTCTTTTACAGACACTTCGCACCCGGAGGTTGAAAGTCTGTTTATTTAAGGTCCTTAGACTCTTCTACGGATCCTAACAAGCCGGAGCCTGAAATCCATAGGTTTGCGGAGCCACTGAACCAATGGTTCGCAGTCAGCCCCTTGGGTCTTTGCGAAAAATGCTTGGCTCTACTAGCATCACCGACCTCCTAATGCGTCCATCAGGAGGAGGGGATGTTCGAAGGTCAAAACAAGTTTCAACCCTTATCTTTATTTATAGACAAAAGAAGTGTTACAAGTGATTACAAGGAAGCCTTAAGCGTAATATCTCTTAAGGTGCTCCGCATGCCATGCATGTTTCAACTCTTCCCCTTCTAAATTAGCTAATTTAAATGATCCGGGGCGTCCTGAGCGTAAGATAACATATGGTCCTTCCCATTTGTTTCCTAGCTTCCCCGGAGCTATTACACCTCGCAATACTAGATGACCTGGTTTTAACTCATTTAATCTGACTTTCGGGTCATACCACGTTTTTGTGTGCTCTTGGTATTTAGTCAGGTTGGCGACAGCTCGAAGCCTTGTCTCTTCTGACAAATCTATTGAAGCACTCCGATCACCTTCGTCTCCGTGTTGAATTACGCGAAGCGACTCCCCTTTGAGCTCCGTAGGGGTCATGGCTTCGTCTCCGAAGAGCAATCTGAATGGCGTGAAACCGGTTGATCTAGTTTGAGTGGTTCGGATGGACCATAAAATTTAGGTAGCTCTTCGACCCATAGGCCCTTGGCCAATCCTACAATTCGGCGATTTAGCCCGGAGAGGATGTTCTCGTTGGCTCGTTCGACGGCCCCGTTGGATTGCGGATGTCGCACTGCTGCGAAGCATAGCTTAATGCCCAGTTCTTCACAAAATGTTTGAAAGGTATCAGCTTCGAACTGGGTTCCATTATCCACCGTTAATTCTCTGGGGACTCTGAACCTGCATATAATATTTTGCTAGAAGAATCTTCGCACGTTCTTCGAGGTGATAGCTGTTAGTGGCTCCGCTTCCACCCATTTTGAGAAGTATTCGATTGCTACCACCGCAAATTTCAACCCGTCTTTCGCTGGTGGGAAAGGGCCTATGAGGTCCATGCCCCATCTAGCCATTGGCCATACCGGGGCAATAACTTGAAGCTGAGCTGGCGGGCGATGGCCCCGTCTGCCCATCCATTGGCAGCCTTGGCATGCTCGAACCAGGTCTTCCGCGTCTCTAACGATTGTTGGCCAATAAAACCCTTGCCGGAGCGTCTTGCCTGCTAGTGCTCGAGGGGCTAGATGACCTCCGCACAGCCCTTCGTGGATGCCTCGAAGTATGTCTTGACCTTCAGGCTGGGAGATGCATCGAAGCAGTGGTGAGCATACCCCGGCTTTGTACAGCACTTCCCCAATAAGTTTGTAATTTCGAGCTCTTGATTTCAATCTTCGAGCTTCTGGGCCTTCCGGAGGGTCATTGCTACTTTGCAACATAGTAATTATCGGAGCTCGCCAATCTGTAGCTGGAATGCACATTACTTCTGATGAGGGTATTTGGTCAGCTGCTGGCTGCTCTAATTCTTCATAGAAAGCGCCTTCCGGGAGGTCCACTGCTCCTGCTGCAGCTTTTGCAAGAATATCGGCAAGTTGATTATCTGCCCGAGGAATGCTTCGAACTGTAAACCATTTGAATGCTGCTTCGGCCTTGCGGATTTCTTGAAGGTATTGCGCGAGATGTGGGTTTTTTGCTTGGAAGCTTTTGTCAATATGCCCCGCGACGACTTGGGAATCTGTCTTGATCACTATTCTTGTAGCTCCGAGTGCTTTAGCCTTCCGGAGGCCTAGTAGGATTCCTTCATACTCGGCAACGTTATTAGTGGTTCGAAAATTGAGTCTTGCGGAATACATTGCCTTTTGCCCTGATGGTGACAGGATGACTGCCCCTGCCCAGGCACTTGATGCTTGATAGGCTCCGTCGGAGAATATTGTCCAGAAACCGTCGGAGGGTTCTTCTGGGTTCCATACTGCAGATGGAGTCCACTCTGCTACGAAATCTGCTATAATTTGAGATTTAACAGCCGTCCTTGCTGTGAAGGAGATTTCGAAGGGTGCCAGCTCGACTGCCCATTTTCCAACCCTGCCTGTGGAATCTTTGTTTCGGAGCATATCTCCAAGAGGATACGATGTAGGGACGATGAGGTTATGCGCCAAGAAATAATGCCTG
This sequence comes from Zizania palustris, assembly GCA_019279435.1. Lineage (NCBI taxonomy): Eukaryota > Viridiplantae > Streptophyta > Magnoliopsida > Poales > Poaceae > Zizania > Zizania palustris. Next base: position 23,948 of record JAAALK010000095.1, on the reverse strand, counting down.
AGCTTTCGCGAGGCCATTACTAGGGCATAAGCAAATTTTTCGAGCTCGGAGTATCTGATCTTGGCTCCGGATAATGCCTCCGACACAAAATAAATTGGGTTTTGCACCAGCTTTTCTTTAAGCTCGACTTCTCGGACCAGCACTGCGCTTACTGTTGAACCTGTTGCTGCAAGGTATAAAAGCAATGTTTCCCCTGGAAGAGGAACGGTTAAGGTTGATAATGTTCCGAGGTATGTTTTATTTCTTCGAAGCTCTTCTGGCACTCCGGCGTCCAGCTGAAGCTTTCGGAGCCCTTGAGCGCCTTGAAAATTGGGAGGCTTCGCTCTGCCGATCTGGACAGGAACCTGCTGAGTGCTGCTAGCCTTCCTGCTAGTTTCTGTACTTGCTTCAAATTCTCGGGTGGAGCCATTCTTTGCAGCGCACTTATTTGTGTTGGGCTGGATTCGATCCCCCTGCTCGAAACTAAGTACCCTAGCAGCTTCCCTGCTTGTGCCCCGAATATACATTTTTCGGGGTTGAGGCGTACTCCACATGCTCGGAGGCTCTCGAAAGTTTCAGCTAAATCTAGGCTATGCTGGTGCTTTTGAGCACTTTTTATTACAATATCGTCCATGTAGGCCTCGACATTACGGCCTATCTGATGACCTAAAGCCTTAGCTATTAAGCGAGAAAATGTGGCTCCGGCATTCCGCAAACCAAAAAGCATTCTTACATAGCAGAATACTCGAGAAGGAGTTATAAAGCTTGTCTTGGCTTCGTCTTCGCGCTTCAGCCACACTTGATGGTACCCAGAATAGGCGTCGAGGAAGCTTAATAATTCGGAGCAGGCTGTGGAATCTATCAATTGATCTATTCGGGGCATTGGGTAGGGGTCTCGCGGGCATGCTTTATTTAATGAGGTGAAGTCGATACACATGCGCCATTTGTTCGAGTCCTTCTTTCTTACAAAAACAGGGTTAGCCAACCACTCAGTATGGGCTACCTCCCTGATAATGCCAGCTTTTAACAATTTTTCTACTTCGGCCTTGGCTAAGCTTGCTCTTTCTGCTGATAGCTTTCGGAGCCCCTGGCGCACCGGCTTAGCCTTCGGGTTGACGAGCAGACTATGCTCGATGATGCTTCGGTCGACCCCAGTGATATCTTCGTCGGTCCAAGCAAACATGTCTAGATTTTTCTTGACGACTTCTTCTAACGAGGCGGTTATTTCTGGAGATAGCCCCTTGCCGAATTTCACTGGGTACTCTTTGCCGTCTTCTGAGATTATTCTTGTCTCGACATCACCCTCCGGGCTTGGCTTAAGCGAAGATCCCTTCGGAGGGCTCAAGGCCTCCAGTACTTCCTCGGCGCTTTTTGCCACATTATGCACTTGTCGGGGGTCCAATGGCTGCCCATGGCCATACTCTGTCCTTCTGGCTACAGCTTGGTCTCCTGAAATAGTGAGCACCCCACCTTGCGTGGGCATTTTGAGACAAAGGTAATTGTGATGTGCTATAGCCCCGAATTGGTTCAACATCCCTCGACCGAAGATAGCATTATAAGCGTAAGGGACATCCACCATATCGAAGATCACCTCTTCTACTCGGGCCAGCGGCCCCTCTCCGAAGGCAACCTCGAGGCCTATTTGGCCGAGGGCATCGAGAGGCGGTCCTGAGAACCCTTGAAGCGGCCGGGCTGCTGGAAGTAGATGCTTCCGAGGTATACACATCTGGTCGAAGGCTTGGACGAAGAGTATGTCTGCGGAGCTTCCGCCGTCCACCAGGATCCTCCGAACATCTGCCCCTGCTATATTGGCAGAGATGACTAATGGGTCAGCATGGGGAAACTTCACCCCTACCGCATCGCTGGCTGTGAACGAGATGGGCACACGGGACCATTCTGGCATCCCTTCAGCGGAACTTGAAGTCCCAATGTGCCCGACCTCGCGGACGTACTCGCGGCGCTGTCTCTTGGACATGCTGCCGAGGGTCCCCCCTCCGGAGATGGGCAGGACCACTCTCTTGCCGCGGTCTTGCGGGTCTTCTTGCTTTGGTGGTGGCATAATACTGGCCACCGGTAGTCGTATGGGGGCTTCGAGGGCACCAGCTCGGGCCACAGCTTGAATAGGCTCCGATCGTGCCGTCGGTGGAGCTCGATCCGAAGTACCTCGCCTGGTATTTCGCTCAAGGTATTCACCTCGAAGGGTTAACACCGTCTTGCAGTCCTTCATGTCATGGCTTCTATTGTCGCCATGCACGCAACAAAAATGACTTTGGCGCCTACCAGGCATCCTTTCTTGAGGCCCTGGTGGTCCAGCCTTGAAACTTTTTACCTGCTGGAAATTGGCAGGTGCCTTCGAGGCTGAAGGTGTAATGTTTAGCACTTCCGAGCGGAAGTGCTTCTTCCCTCGCCTGTACTCGCTGGGGCGGTTGTCTTGTGGAGGTTGCGGTGTAGCGGCGGCTTCTGGCTCCCTTTTGACTTCCCGGAGGGTGGGTAGTGTTGCTTCAACTCGCCGAAGACATCCTTCCTCTGCCTTGGCATACTGTTCGAAGTATGCCATGAGCTGTGCCACAGACGTTACCGGCTTCCGATGGAGTTTGCTGAGGAGGTCGGGGTTCAGCACCCCTTCGCGGGCAGCATCAACTACTGAGGAGGTAGAGAGGCCCTTGATTTGTGACTTGGTGTGGGCGAAGCGTGTGAAGTACTCCCGGAGGGTTTCTCCCACCCGCTGCTTCACCTGAAACAAACTTCCTGTGGACATTGGGGCCACAAAGGTACCTTGGAAGTTGCTCACGAATTTCTTTTTGAGCTGCTCCCATGAATTGATCGATCCTGGCTTTAGGGACCAGAACCAGTGGAGCGCCACACCTTCGAGGGCGAGGGGGAAGCATTTTGCCATGGTGCTTCGCACCCCTCCGCTTGCTTCTATAGCCAGGGCGTAAGAGCGGGCGAATTCTCCGGGGTCCGACCCCCCGGAGTATTTGTGCAGCTTCGAGGCCTTGAACTTGGGGTCGAAAGGCACTCTCTGTAGATCAGGGTGCAATGGAGACTCATTATCGAAGGAGGCATTCTCGGCCTCCTCTTGGACTTGTATAACTTCTGGGGGATTGCGGGCTCCATCGTCTTGAGGCCCCCTTGGAGTTTCGGTGGAAGCTTGAGTGCGGAGGCGATCGGCGGCCTCTTGCCTCCATCTGGATACCTCCTCCTGAAGCCTGGCTAGCTGCGTAGCCTCGGTTTCGGGAGGGCCTTCGTCTTCGTCGGAGGGTACTTCTGGATCCCGGCTTGCTGCGTAGTCGGTCTGAAGCGTTGTAGGAGGAGGCAGAGGGCCTCGGGGTGCTCGACGCCCAGTGGCCTCTACAGGAATCGCCGGATTAGCTGAGGGTCCGGCTCCGTTGGTCCGAGGGGACCTTCGAAGGGGACCCGAAGCTTGACCACGCTTCGGAGGCATGGCTAGCCGTTGAGATGTCTTGAAGATGGAGGACTTCGAACGACTCGAGGGGTCGAGGGAAGGCCTTCGAGCTGCACTAAGAAGCCCTCAACTGAAGGGTGCGCGAAGTCTCGGGACTCCGAGGCTCCCTCCGTAAGTGCTCTTTGGAGTGCAGTCAGCGGTAGAGAACAAGCTTTTAGAACTTGGATCCCCACGGACGGCGCCAACTGTTGGCGTAAAAGTTACGCCAACAGGTTCTCGGTAATCAAGAACGAACAAATAAGAGGTTTGTGCTTTAGGACGAACTCGAGCCTCCGTAAAGGATAATAGCTCAAGAGGTCCGAATGTGTATGTTTGAACAACTAGTTCTGGATCCCCCTTACAAGGTACAATGGGGGGTATTTATAGGGAAAAAGGCATAAGGAAAAGACCTATTTACCCCTACATTACAACTGACATAGTAGAAACTATCCGGTATTATAAACAAGGTTATACACGGTAAAGTGCTGTAGGGTAGATGGATAAGCTGAACATCCAATCAATCATGTCTTCCTGCTTCGAGGCATCCTTCTTCCCTTCGGAGGGTTCTCTATGACTTCGCACCATGGCACCCTCCGGCCATGTTGACGTATGCTCCGAACAGCAGTCCGCCACCTTCGGGATCTTCACTGAGCCCACGGAGGGTTAGTCTTTAAGTCTTGGAAATAAAGTAATTTCCCCCAACAGTCTCTGATACAGTAAGATACATACTAATGACTCAGGCACAACGCGCGAACGTGACTTCGTCCGGAGCAGAGTATGAGCGTGTCGAAGCTTGCCATGACGAAGTCTGCCGACGAAATCGGCTTCCCATCAATGTGATCTCTAACGTAGAGAGGCTTCAGATGGCTAGCTGAGTCCTCGGGCTTCTCAAAAATAGCGTTGCGCGTGCCGAGGTTCAATTGAGTGACCTCGGCATCGTCCTATGGCAGGGCAAACTCGGCGGGCAGCGTGATGACGTTAATGTCCATCGCCTGGGGTGTAGGCCCCTCGGAGACAAGCAAGTAGTCGTCGTCGAGCATGTCATCGTCGCTCGGACTAGGAGCCGGGTTGGTCATCTCAACTGGCTTCATCCTCCATACCTGTCTTGTAGTTGGTCGAGGGCGGATTTCTTCAAAAATAGCGTCACGCTCATCCTCGGCCTTCTCGCGCATCTCCTATGCCCATAGTCGCTGCAGACGTCTCTTTTGTGATTTGGACATGCCTGGAGGTGCCCAAGATGGTTGTGGCTTGGTGCCAGGTGCCACTACCTGGTTCCTGTCAACTTTAGCCGAAGTGGTCCTGCCCACCTCGGCCTCGTGCACTCTGTATCCAGAGGGGTCTTCGCTGTGGACCACGACAGTCGGACCGACCTCGTTCGGCCGATCGGACCAGGCTCCGGCATGGGCTTCGGCCGAAGCATGAGACTTACCTCTGTCAGACTTCGGCGAAGGGGCCTTCGGGATTGGGACTTCCTGAGACCCTATTCTGACTGTGATAGCTTCAGACTCCTTATCCTCGGCCTCTTCGCACCTGTATTCTTTGACTTCACTCTGTACGGGCCGATTCGGAGGTACCACGAATAGCCTGTGGACGATGACTCCCTCCACTGCGTCTGTTTGTCCCTACCATTCATAATACTCCGAAGGAAAACAAGGCATAGCGTTAGGTTGCAGAGGGTATTCTGGCTGTGATACATACGGAGCCCACAGAGTCCCCGCCCAGTTGTACGGTGGGGGCATCGGCGACTCTAGTTTCCTCGCCCACTATGAGTCGAACCCATTTCCTAGATGGGGGTTCGGTAGAGTCGACAGTGTCTCGGACCATATCAGTGAGGGGTCCTACCAGGCCAGAGGTATGTTCGGCCAGTGCGGGCCAAAGACTCTTGTCGAAGGGTTCGTCCAGAGTGGTGCGGGGTTAGGCCATTGGGGGGCGAACTCGCTCCGCATGGGGTTCGGCCACTAGGATCTGAAGCTGCTGTACGGGGGGTTCGACCACTGAGGTCCGAAGCCACTGTATGGTTTGTCAAGCCACTATGGCCCAAAGTCAACGCGCGGAGGGTTCGGCCATTGCGGTCCGAAGCCATCATGGGGAGGGCTCAGCCACTGTGGTCCGAAGCCACCCTCTGGATGCCTTGGGCCCTTCGGCTGACTTAGTTTTTTGGCGCGGAGGCCTGTTTCCTTGGCTTTTCTTTGATGTTTGTTGAACAACATCTTGTATGTTATTTTCGGCCTCTTGTGAGCCTTAGCAGAAGGAATGCTGATGTTTTGTTTCCACACTCCCACCTCGGGGTTCTTAGGTATGAGTGTGCGCGTGCGTGGTTCTCCAACAATTACCGCCTTCCCTTTAGTCGACTCGGCCTATTCTGGACGAATCAACACCTTCTTCTCACCAAGGTCGACGACGTTGACGGGGAAGGGATCTTTGTCCAGCTTCATCTTTGGATTGTAGTCTATTTTCAATCGTCCTTCTTCTATGGCCGATTGAACCTACCGTTGAAAATATTGCAGTCATTAGTATTATGTGAATGTGAATCATACCACTTACAGTATGGATGCTTCTTCAATTTGTCGGCAGATGGAATGACTTGGCCTTAGGCAACCCGAGGAGCTGGTTCTTTAAGAGAAAATCAAATATTTTATCACACTTAGTTATGTCAAATGAGTACTTGACCTCACTAGGCCGATTCTTCGTGGGAGACGGTCGTAACTCATAGTACGTGATGGGTTTACTTTTAGTGTTCCAAACCCATTCGATCACGTACATGTCAGCTGAATCCTTCTCTTCTGACTCCTCCTCATTGGAGTGTTCCATGACGTGGATTTCAGCCCTAGGCTTGTTAAACATCTTGATAAACTTTTTATCTTTGGCTCGGCCTTCCTGGACTAGAGCCTGCTGCAAGACTTGGCTAACCTCTAAAAAGTTCTGGTTGTCTAATATTTCTTTAATCTTGGAACGCAACCCATTAAAAGCTAGTTCCGCCAAATCCCTTTCTGAAATATTAAGGCTGAAACATCAGTTTCTAGTATCCCTAAAACGCTTGATGTACTCAGAGACGTTCTCGTTAGATTTCTGCCTAACCGATGTCAAGTGTGAAAGTCTAAGTTATGTCTCACCTGTGTAAAAGTAGTTGTTGGCGTAAAAAGTTTACGCTAACAGGTTCTCATCAAGAACGAACAAACAGAGAGTTTGTGTTTGGGAACTATCTCAAGCCTCCGAGTTGGATAACAGCTCGAGTAGTTCGAATATGTGTATTGAATAGCCTTTTTTCCACGCCCCCTTGTTACAGGGTAGAGAGGGGGGTATTTATAGGCAAAAATGTCTAAGGAAAAGTCCTAACGACCCCTAGATTACAACCGACATAGTGGAAACTATTCGGTACCCGGAGCAAGGTTAAAAAGGGTAAAACTCTCCGAGGTGGATGGATAAGCCAAACATCTTATCAATCTTGTCGCTCTGCTTCGGAGCCTTTATATCGTGCGGAGGGCTTCTCAGGACTTCGTATCGAGGCACCCTTCGGCTCGACGCCTCCACCTTCGAACAAGAGCTCACCAGCTCCGAAGCTTAGGGAACCTTCGAGTTATTAATCTCTAAGTCCTGGAAGTGAAGAAATTTCCCCCAACAGTAGCCCCTCGAATACGCCTCTCCGGAATTAACCTGTACAGAAGGAAGGCAGTATACGGAAGGAATATTTTCATATTCTGAGACTTAGAGAGAATTTGAACGCATTACAGTTCTTCGGAGGATTTCAGATCCAATGTATTCGGACCCCTTCTCCAGGCTCTCTACGCACTGGGAACACATCGCAGGAAGGAAAACCGCTCCGAAGTGCAAACGTCGTGAGGAGCCATTTGATTATAGCCGTTACGGCGCAAGTAGCCGTTACGCCTAGTAAAAGGTAATGGTCGATTTTTACGGCAGTTGCCCGCCATTCCACTTCCTGGACCCACCTGCCAGTGGCGGAAGTCGAACCTGCAGTGTGAATGCAATCGAAGCGTAGCAATTGGCGAATGGTTATAAAAGGAAAAACAGAAGTTACCCGAAACTTTTTACCGCACTTAGCACTCGCGATTCACTTTCCTCAACCTCCAATCTCTCAATCTACCCGAGCAAATGGCGAGAACCAGCCACACTGTCCCAGCGGCGGCGAGTACTCTGGCGTAGAGGCAAGCGTGGGCCGCCTCGGCTACGGCAGCAATGGCGGGGACTCCGGGTGGCGCCTGGCCTAAGAACCCTCGGGAGCTCCGCCCGCCTTCCAAGAAGAAGATTTCCCAGAGCTTCCTCATCGGTCAATCTACGAGCACCGCCGAGTCTATTGAGGAGGCCGTAGAAGGAAAACTGGGTGCCAGACTGAGGACTCGAGTCCCTGGGTCGGAATCAACCCCGAGGCCACGAAGCGGAGAAGTGGTAGTCTTCGAGGCGTTCTTCGAAGCGGTCTTGGGGCTTCCAGCCATCAACTTCTTGGCGGAGGTACTGGACCTGTTTCACATTACATTACCTCAGTTATCCCCCAATTCCGTCGCCCGCCTGGCTGTCTTCGAGTGGGCGCTCCGGGCCGAAGGGTGCGAAGGACGCTCGGAGATCTTCGCCGCAACTCACGAAGCTATCTGCTAGCCGAGGCCACAGGATGGGCCCGGGGATTCCAAGGTGATAACAGCCTTTGGCAGTGTTAACTTCCAGCTGCGTAGGGAGCACACCCTACATTTCCCTGCGAAGGCCATACACGATCGATGTACACCAATTGGATTCTTCGGTGGTTCTACGCCGAAGTCGGAGAGGACTCCCCCCTCGCAGGGCCTCTCCAGGAGATTTGGTTCTGGAAGGAGACGGAGATTGCTTCGAACCCCAGCCTGCTCTCCACGAGGCTAGGGCTGTTGACTTCAGTGGCTCGCCGCATGAGCATGCGCGACCTGGCCGAAGAGTTCATCGCCCTTTGGATTCCACCCCTCGGGGCCAACTGGCCAATAGTGTTCCAACAGGCCTCGGAGGGTGATCTTCGAATCCTAGGTAAGACTTCAATTCCTGCAGTAATGCATTAGATGATGAAAATAACATACTTATGATGCGTTACCCCTTTTCTTCAGCGGCTCCTTTGGCATTGGCTCCGGAGGACATAGCTCGGGCCACCGAACGGGTCCTCGGAGCTCCTACAGTGGCTGAAAAGATAAAAAGGCTGGAGCTAGTGGGGAGCTGGGAGCGCTCTAATAGAGTGTGGGGAGCTCTCGGGATGGAGCCCCCCTCTTCCAGACTTTGCCTCTACTGGAGCAGCCGCCCAGAAACGGAAGGTCGTTGCTGAACCGCCCAAGAAGGCCAGCAAGCCGCCGTCTAAGAAGAAGAAGGTGGCAAAGATCCCTCTCGCTTCTCTGTTCCTCGGGGAGACAAGGGAGAGATACCTCTTGAAGTTTTTCAAGAGGTCTCAGCTTATATCAAGGAAGAAGAGAAAGAAAAAACATCCTCGTCTTCGGAGCACATGAATTGGTCTGACTCGGAGCACCAGGCCGAAGACCCTTCGGAGACTAACTCCGAAAGGCTCCTAACCTGGGCCGAGCTTCAAGAAGAGCAAAAGAAGTTACGCGCCTCTAAGAAGAAGAGGAGCGCTCGAACGAAAAGGACCAAACTGGCAGCTTCGAGCTCCGAAGGACAGAGTAGCCGGAGGGGTAGCTCCAAATGCCGACAAGGTCTTCGGTTTTTCCTAGGCTTGGATCAAAACTTTTCTTAATGTAAAAGTACGATGACTTAATGTGAAATGTTTCGAAAGTATCTTGTATGCTTCGTACTCTCTTGCCTCTCCTTGTGGGTGGTGGAGCCTTTGCTGTGCAAATTGGTTCGCCGGGCACAATGATGTGCCGAACAACCTGATGCTTCGATCATACTTAACATTCGTACTTTTTTTATACATTTTTAAGTGTCTCGTTGGCCGGGGCCTTGAATCAATATAACTTGGACTCTTCTTCGGATCCTACTAAGTCGGAGCCTGGAATCCGTAGGGTGGCCACCTTCGGCTCTTTTACAGATACTTCGTACTCGTAGGTCAGAAATCTGTTTCTTTGTAAAGTCCTTAGACTCTTCTACGGATCCTAACAAGCTGGAGCCTGGGACCCGTAGGGTGGCCACCTTCGGCTCTTTTACAGATACTTCGTACCCGGAGGTCGGAAATCTGTTTCTTTTTAAAGTCCTTAGACTCTTCTACGGATCCTAACAAGCCGGAGCCTGGGACCTGTAGGGTGGCCACCTTCGGCTCTTTTACAGATACTTCGTACCCGGAGGTCGGAAATCTGTTTCTTTTAAAGTCCTTAGACTCTTCTATGGATCCTAACAAGCCGGAGCCTGGGACCCGTAGGGTGGCCACCTTCGGCTCTTTTACATATACTTCATACCCGGAGGTCGGAAATCTGTTTCTTTTTAAAGTCCTTAGACTCTTCTACGGATCCTAACAAGCCAGAGCCTGGGACCCGTAGGGTGGTAGCGGAGCCCCTAAACCGATGGTTCGTAGACTGCTGCCCGGGTCTTTGGAAAGATGCTTGACTCTGCAAGCATCTCCGTCCTCCCGATGCGTCCATCAGGAGTAAGGGATATTCGAAGAGCAATCAAAATTCGACCCTTCTCTTTATTTAGAAAAAAGGAAAGTTTTACAAGTGATTACAAGGAGCCCCTAAGCGTAATAACATTTAAGGTGCTCCGCATGCCATGCATGCTTTAACTCTTCCCCTTCTAAATTAGTTAATTTAAACGATTCGAGGCGTCCTCAGCGTAAGATAACATATGGTCCTTCCCATTTGTTTCCTAGCTTCCCCGGAGCTATTACACTTCGCAACACTAGATGACCCGGTTTAAGCTCATTTAGCTTTATCTTCGGGTCATACCATGTCTTTGTTTGGCCTTGGTACTTGGTCAGATTGGCGACAGCTCGAAGCCTTGTTTCTTCTGACAAGTCCAGCGAAGTGTTCCTTTCGTCTTCATCTCCGGGTTAAACTACACGAAGGGATCCACCTCTGAGCTCTGTAGGAGTCATGGCCTCATCTCCGAATAGCAGTCTAAATGGGGTAAAACCTGTGGACCTGGTCTGTGTGGTTCGAATGGACACAAAGATTTTAGGAAGCTCTTCGACCCACAGCCCCTTGTCTAAGCCAACGATTCGCCAATTTAGACCGGAGAGGATGTTCCCGTTGGCTCGTTCAACGGCTCTGTTGGATTGTGGATGGCGTACCGCAGCGAAGCACAACTTAATGCCCAGCTCTTCACAAAATGCTTGGAATGTGTCAGCTTCGAACTGGGTTCCATTATCCACTGTCAACTCCCTTGGCACTCCGAACCTGCATATAATGTTCATGCCAGAAAAATTTTTGCACGTTCCTCGAGGTGATAGCAGTCAATGGCTCCGCTTCAACCCACTTCGAAAAATATTCGATTGCTACTACCACAAACTTCAAGCCTCCTTTTGCCATTGGAAAAGGGCCTATGAGGTCCATGCCCCATCGAGCCATTGGCCATACCGGGGCAATAACTTGAAGTTGAACTGGTGGACGGTGGCTTCGTCTGCCCATCCATTGGCAGCCCTGGCATGTTCAAACCAGCTCCTCTGCATCTCTCACTATTGTTGGCCAGTAAAGCCCCTGCCAAAGTGTCTTGCTAGCTAGAGCTCGAGGGGCCAGATGACTTCCGCACAAACCTTCGTGAATGTCCCGAAGTATGTCTTGACCTTCGGGTTGGGACATGCATCGGAGTAGAGGGGAACACACGCCAGCTTTGTATAATACTCCGTTGACAAGCTTGTAATTTCAAGCTCTTGCTTGCAATCTTCGAGCATCCGGACCTTCTGAAGGATCTATGCCACCTTGCAATATGTTCATAATCAGAGCCCGCCAATCTGTAGTCGGAATGCACATTATTTCTGCAGAGGGTAACTGGCTAGCTGCGGGCTGCATTAGTTCTTCATAGAAAGCACTCTCCGGGAGGTCCACCGCTCCAACTGCAGCTTTTGCCAGAATATCTGCGAGCTGATTATCTGCTCGAGGGATACTCCGAACAGTGAATCCTTTGAACGCTGCTTCAGCCTTGCGGATTTCTTCAAGGTATTGCGCTAGATGCGGGTTCTTTGCTTGAAAGCTCTTATCAACATGCCCTGCGACGACTTGGGAATCTATCTTAATCATTATCCTTGCAGCTCCACGTGCCTTAGCCTTTCGGAGGCCTAGCAGAACCCCTTCGTACTCTGCGATGTTATTGGTGGTTTTAAAGTTGAGCCTCACAGAATACATGGCCTTCTGCCCTGATGGTGATATGATGACTGCCCCCGCTCCGACACCGGATGCATGATAATCTCCATCAGAAAATATTGTCCATAAACCTTCGGAGGGCTCCTCTGGGGCCCAAACTGCAGATGGAGTCCATTCTGCTATGAAGTCAGTTATGATTGGGATTTGATAGCTGTTCTTGCCGTGAAGGAGATTCCGAAGGGGGCTAGCTCGACAGCCCAATTTCCAATCCTACCTGTAGAGTCTTTGCTCCGGAGCATATCCCCAAGAGGATACGAGGTAGGGACAATTAGGTTATGCGCCAAAAAATAATGCCTTAGCTTTCGTGAGGCCATTACCAGGGCATAAGCAAATTTCTCGAGCTCGGAGTATCTTATCTTAGCTCCGGACAAAGCTTCTGACACAAAATAAACTGGGTTCTGCACCAGCTTTCCCTTAAGCTCAACTTCCCGGACCAACACTGCACTTACTGCGGAGCCTGTTGCTGCAAGATAAAGGAGGAGTGTTTCTTCTGGAAGGGGCACAGTAAGTGTTGACAAGCTTCCGAGGTATGCTTTTATGTCATCAAAGATTTTCTGGCATTCCGGTGTCCAACTGAAGCTCTCGGACCCCTTTAGGGCTTTGAAAATTGGGAGGCTTCGCTCTGCTGACCTGGCCAGGAATCTGCTAAGGGCTGCAAGCCTTCCTGCTAGCTTCTGGACCTGCTTCAAATTTCTTGGTGGAGCCATTCTTTGTAGTGCACTTATTTGCGTTGGGCTAGCTTCGATGCCTCTGCTCGAAACTAAGTACCCTAGCAACTTCCTGCTTGTGCTCCGAATATACATTTTTCTGGGTTGAGGCGTACTCCACAAGCTCGGAGGCTCTGAAATGTTTCAGCTAGGTCTAGGCTATGCTGGTGCTTTTGAGCACTTTTTATTACAATATCATCCATGTAGGCTTCGAAATTCTGGCCTATTTGATGACCTAGAGCCTTAACTATTAAACGTGAAAAGGTGGCTCCGGCATTCCGAAGGCCAAAAGGCATTCTTACATAGCAAAATACTCCGGAAGGAGTTATGAAGCTTGTCTTGGCTTCGTCTTCGCGTTTCAGCCAGACTTGATGATACTCGGAATAAGCATCGAGGAAACTTAGCAATTCGGATTCGGCTGTGGAATCCACCAGTTGGTCTATTCGGGGCATTGGGTAGGGGTCTCGCGGGCATGCTTTATTTAATGAAGTAAAGTCAATACACATGCGCCATTTGTTCGAGTCCTTCTTCCTTACAAAAACAGGGTTAGCCAACCACTCGGTATGGGCTACCTCCCTAATGTTGCCAGCCCTTAACAATTTCTCTAGTTCGGCTTTGGCGAGGCTTGCTCTTTCTGCAGACAGCTTGTGGAGCCCCTAGCGCACTGGCCTGGCCTTCGGGTTGACAAGCAGGCTATGCTCAATGATGCTTTGATCAACCCCGGTGATGTCTTCGTTGGTCCAGGCAAAGACGTCCAGATTTTGCTTGACGACTTCTTCCAGTGAGGTGGCTATCTCCGGGGATAGCCCTTTGCCAAACTGCACTGGATATTCTTTGCCATCTTTTGAAATTATCCTTGTCTCGACTTCACCTTCTAGGCTTGGCTTGAGAGAGAGCCCCTTTGGAGGGTTCGAGGCCTCCCGTGCCTCTCCGGCGACCTCCGGTACCTCTTCGGTGCCTTCCGCTACGTTGTGCACTTACCGGGGATCAAACGGCTGTCCGTGCCCATACTCCGTTATCCGGGCTATAGCTTGGTCTCCTGAAATAGTAAGCACTCCACCTTGCGTGGGCATTTTGAGACAAAGATAATTGTGGTGCGCTATAGCTCCGAACTGGTTCAACATCCCTCTGTCGAAGATTGCATTGTAAGCATAGGGGGCGTCGACAACATCGAAGATCACCTCTTCTACCCTAGCAGAGGCCCCTCTCCGAAGGCAACCTCGAGGCCTATCTGGCCGAGGGCATCGAGAGGCGGTCCTGAGAACCCTTGAAGTGGCCGGGCCGCTGGAAGCAGATGCTTCCGGGAGATGCACATTTGATCGAAGGCCTGGACGAAGAGTATGTCTGCGGAGCTCCCGCCGTCCACCAGGATCCTTTAGACCTCCACCCCTGCTATGTCTGCGGAAATGACCAAGGGGTCGGCATGAGGGAATTTTACCCCTGCGGCATCACTGGCAGTAAACGAGATGGGCACATGGGACCACTCTAGCATCCCTTCTACGGAACTCGAAGTCCCAATGTGCCCAACCTCGCGGACGTACTCACGCCGTTGCCTTTTTGACATGTTCCCGAGGGTCCCCCCTCCAGAGATGGGTAGGACCACTCGCTTGCCGCGGTCTTGTGGGTCTTCCTGCTTCGGTGGTGGCATAATATTGGCCACCGGAAGCCGCATGGGGGTTTCTGGGACACCTGCTCGGGCCACGATCTGCACAGGCTCCGACCGTGCCACTGGTGGGGCTCGATCCGAAGTACTCCGCCCGGTACTTCGCCCAAGGTAGTCACCCTGAAGGGCCAACACTGCCTTGCAATCTTTCGTGTCATGGCTCCTATTGTCGCCATGCACGCAACAGAAAAAACTCTGGCGCATTCCAGGCGCCCTCTCTTGAGGCTTTGGTGCTCTAGTCTTGAAGTTCTGCACCTGCTGAAAATTGGTAGGTGCCTTCGGAGCAGAAGGCGCAATGTTCAACACCTCTGAACGGAAATGCTTCTTCCCTCATCTGTGCTCGTTGAAGCGGTTATCTTGAGGGGGTTGTAGAGGAGCTGAGGCTTCAGGCTCCATCTTGACTTCTCGGAGGGCAGGCATGGGTGCTCCGGCTCGCCGAAGGCAGCCTTCCTCCACCTTGGCATACTGTTCGAAGTACGCCATCAGCTGTGCCACAGACGTCACCAGCTTCCGATGGAGCTTGTTGAGGAGGTCGGGGTTTAGCACCCCTTCGCGGGCGGCGTCGACTATCGAAGAGGTAGACATGCCCTTAATCTGTGACTTGGTGTGGGCAAAGCGCGTGAAGTACTCCCGAAGTGTTTCTCCCGCCCGCTGCTTTACCTAGAACAAACTCCCTGTGGACATCGGGGCCATGAAGGTGCCTTGGAAGTTGCTCACAAACTTCTTCTTCAGCTGCTCCCAGGATCTGATCGATCCTAGCTTCAGGGACCAGAACCATCGGAGCGCCACGCCTTCGAGGGCGAGGGAGAAACACTTTGCCATAGTGTTTCGCACCCCTCCGCTTGCTTCTATTGCCAGGGCATATGAGCGGGCAAACTCTCCGGGGTCTGACCCACCGGAGTATTTGTGTAACTTCGAGGCCTTGAATCTGGGATCGAAGGGCACTCTTTGCAAATCCGAATGTAATGGAGACTCATCGTTGAAAGATGCGTTCTCAGCCTCCTCCGGGACTTGGGCAACTTCTGGGAGATTGCGAGCGCCACCGTCTTGAGGCCCTTCTGGAGTCTCGGTGGAGGCTTGAGTGTGGAGGCGATCAGTGGCCTCTTGCCTCCACCTAGCCACTTCTTCCTGAAGCCTTGCTAGTTGAGTAGCCTCGGTTCCAGGAAGGTCTTCATCTTCATCGGAGGGCAGCTCCAGGTCTTGGGAGCGGACATAGTCAGTCCGAAGCACCGTAGGAGGATCTCGGGGGCCCCTGGGCGCTCGACGCCCAGGGGCGTCTTCGGGAATCGCCGGAGTAGTTGAGGGTCTGGCTACTGTGGTACAAGGGGACCTTCGGAGAGGACCCGAGGCTTGGCTTCGCTTCGGAGGCATGGCTAGTCACGAGGAGGTCTGAAGACCGAGGACTTTGATCGACTTGGGAAGGCGAGCGAGGGCCTTCGAGCTGCACTAAGAAGCCCCTTACCGAAGGGTGCGCGGAGTCTTCAGACTCCGAGGCTCCCTCCGTAAGTTCTCTTCGAAGCGCAGTCAGCAGTAGAGAACAAGCTTCTAGAACTTGGTTCCCCACGAACGACGCCAACTGTTGGCGTAAAAAGTTTACGCTAACAGGTTCTCATCAAGAACGAACAAACAGAGAGTTTGTGTTTGGGAACTGTCTCAAGCCTCCGAGTTGGATAACAGCTCGAGTAGTTCGAATATGTGTATTGAATAGCCTTTTTTCCACGCCCCCTTGTTACAGGGTAGAGAGGGGGGTATTTATAGGCAAAAATGTCTAAGGAAAAGTCCTAACGACCCCTAGATTACAACCGACATAGTGGAAACTATTCGGTACCCGGAGCAAGGTTAAAAAGGGTAAAACTCTCCGAGGCGGATGGATAAGCCAAACATCTTATCAATCTTGTCGCTCTACTTCGGAGCCTTCATATCTTGCGGAGGGCTTCTCAGGACTTCGTATCGAGGCACCCTTCGACTCGACGCCTCCACCTTCGAACAAGAGCCCACCAGCTCCGAAGCTTAGGGAACCTTCGAGTTATTAATATCTAAGTCCTGGAAGTGAAGCAATTTCCCCCAACAGTAGTCATGGAACTTTAGTTCCAAATCATCCCATGTCAGAATGGAGTTCAGCGGGAGCGCCGAAAACCAAGTGAAAGCAGTGCCGGATAGCGAGAGAGAAAATAGTCTAATTTTAGAGCGTCTGTCCCGCTAGCTTCTCCACACTGTGCTAAAAATTGACTAACATGCTCTAGTGTGGTTTTGCTACCCTCGCCGTCGAACTTAGTGAATTTGGGGATTCTATAGCCACGGGGGTAGGGTACTGTATCGAAATGATCGGGATATGGCTTACGGTAAACCCTAACCTGACCCCTCGGCACGAAGCCAGCACATTCCCTAAATAGTGCGCGGATTTGCTCCTCTAGGTCATCTTGGCCTGCTGCCTGCGCACGTCTCTCGTGCGGGGGCATGACACGCGGCGGGAAATCGACGTGTCAGCCATGGGCCTCTTCCCCACGCGCTAGCTATATGGTGTGCTCGAGCCCCTGGTGCCTGTGCATGTGGCGCGGGCAGGGCTGGTACCGGCGCAGGTCGTGGTGGTGCGTTGTACGCGGTGTTAGCTTGGCCGTAAGCATAATGACTAGTCTCGGCTATGGGTGTTGAGGTCGGAGACGTAACGGTCTTGCCAGTGCTACCGTCAGTTCTGATGTACACTAGCAATAGGGACTGGTGGTATGGCCTCAGTAAAGCCAAACCTTCTAAGAGTCGCCTCTACTTGGGAGCTAACTGCCGAATCTAACCGGTTGGCTAGCGAAGCGCTAATGGCCTGATCTACTGATGCAGCTATTTTTTGCTCAATCGCTAAAGAAGATAAACGAGGTGATACAGGTGTTACCTGGACCCGAGCATGGTCGGGGGCGATGATGTCGCGCTTGATGAATCCTACGCGTGTCTTGACGTAGCCCCCAAGCATCATGTCATGAAGCGCCTTCAACTTTGCCTCGATCTCTTCTCGGTCTTCTGCGGGAATATCTTCAAGAGTACGTGTTAGGATGTTGCAGTTGTCGATATCTGTGCCTCCTATGGTGTCCATCGGTGGTGTAGATGTAGTAGTCGTTGTAGATGTACCAGTGGCTGATGTAGACGTACCCATCATGTTGGCGTAGATTTTCCCCAGCGGAGTCACCAAAAGTGTGTTGACATGAAAATGTGCCCCCGCACTTGGGTCAGTTCGACGATCCAAAAATGTGTGGATACTTAGGGACAGGCCTAAGCATGACACAGCACTGACGTCGCGTTCCGACTACCCTTAGCCGTGGTAAGGAGGGTGGAGTCACCAGGCAATCAGATCACACAAAATAATCCAATTAGCCGAAAGAAATATATTAAACAGAATAAATCAGCAAACCAGTCGGAGCCTGTCTGCTTCGAAATATAGTGCGAAGGGGGTCACCGAAATATACCTTCGGTGTCTGATGCGAAGTATCCCGCCGAAGGGTACCTTTGGCGTTCGAACTGATCTAGTCGAAGATGAACTCCGAATGGATCTAGACGCGATAATCACCTCCGAACAATGGGGTTGGGTGCAAAGTCTCTGATATAGTAAGATACAGACTAATGACTCAGGCGCAACGCGTGAACGTGACTTCGTCCGGAGCGGAGTATGAGCGTGTCGAAGCCTGCCGAGACGAAGTCTGCTGACGGAGCGCGCGGTCGAAGCAACAGTCTCGCCGAAGGGTGTTCTGGCAACCTCCGAAACCGATCTCTTAGCTCGGGACACCTCCGACGAAGTAGCTCCGAACGTGAAAACCTGCAATAGAGTAGTTTCGAAGTACCAATTTGGCCTAAGGACCGAATTCTACTAAGTGTTGCACTAAGAGGGAAGGTAGCAATCTGTTACGCAGATTAGCGGATACTTCACAGGCGAAGTAACAAGGCGATAGCAATCTATTACGTAGATTAGCGGATACTTCACAGGCGAAGTAACAAGGATTACCACTATTCCGAAGTGGCCGTCGGAGGGCTTCCAGGCAAACCCACGAAGAGTACAGAAAAGTAAAGATAAAGTAAATCTGATTCAAAGCTAGGCTTTGTGGTTGATTTGTGTTGATGGGCTCTAAACTGGCTTCGCCTCTATATTTATAGGGGCTAGACCTCTAATCTAATCTTCTATAATTCGGCTGAATAGAGATAAACACTTAGCTGGAATCGGGTCCAACTCTATCTCTGCCCGAAGTGGGCCTTCAGCCAAACCTGCCAAAGCCTACTCCTTGGGCCAAAGCTTCGGTGGAGTGGGCCTCCGAAGGCCTCCTGGCCGAAGGCCATGGGCTGGCTAAAAGCTTCTGGAGCCCATAGCCCAATGATCCTTCGGCCCTATAGGGCTTTGGCCTGACCCGGGACATGTGTGTTTCAGCCCAAATTACCAAAATTGATATTTTGACAATCTTAATCATTGATGCCATTTTTTGCTATCAACAATGGCTTAAAAGCTTTATCCTGGGACTAAGAGTGGTAGATAGTATAGTGAAACCACTCACTGTTTACGGTGATAATAAAATTGTAGTATTTTATTCGAGTAACAACAAGTCAAGTGGTGCTGCCAACACATTGACATCAAATATCATGTTGTGAAAGATAGAATCCAGGATCAAACTATTAAAATTGAGCATATAAATTCTAAGTCAATTCTCGTAGATCCGCTTACCAAAGGCTTACCACCAAACTTATTTAAAGAACATGTTGTCGACATGGGTTTAATGGAAAGTCCTTGATTTCGATCCTGGATATAGGGGCATGATAACTAACAACTCCTATATTATGTTAAGCTAGAGTTCTATCGAGGTATTTTAGTGAACTATAGGTACTGGTGTTTCAGTGGTACTATTGCTGTTGTAACACATTGCCTTGATTACTATCTTACTAAGAATTTACTCATAAGGTTAGCCTTTCGATCAAGCAGTATTTTTGTGATAGTGATGATAGTCATTATGGTGCACTTTTATTCTAACTGTGACGACCCATCGAAAAAATATTAAATTTTCCCAACAACTACATTCCAGTGGTATCAGTTAAAATAAATATAAATATTTTAACAATAGTCATCACCAATCTTGGTAGATACACAAAAATATAGGCACACACAGTTCAATAACAAAAGTAATCATATTCATCATCCATAGCACATACATTTAGAGTTTAGATCAATATTTCATTAGTAGCATAGAAGGATCAAGTATTGCCTAGATATGCATCATTCATAGCATAATCTAGTACAAGACGCTACCTTAGAGTTCTAAGTACCAACTTTGAAGTGTCACACTCCATCCGTGATGAAAACTATATATAAAATTGTTTATAGCAAAAAATGGCATTAATGGTCAAGCTAAGCACAATACTGGAAATGTTATTTTTGACCAAAAATATGCCAAACCTGGCAAAGGTCGGTCTGACTGGCTATAGTAGGCCGGTCCAACCGGCCAGGCCCGGTCAGACCGGACCCATGGGCTCGGTTAGACCGACTGGGGGTTCAGAATATGAATCCGAGGTGGATTCGAGCTATTCTTATCCAAATCTTATCTCAACCGAATTTTGGCCGAACCGTACTGTATTTTTCACCAAGGATCACCAGCCCACCCCCTATAAATACTAGGGGCAAGGCCGATTCAAGGCCCCGCTCTCCAATCTCGAAAATCCAAAGCCCTAGCTTTGAATCACATCTACTTTTCTTTACTTTCTGCATTTTCATGGGTTTGCTTGAAAGCTCTCCGTCTGCCGCATCCATAATCACGGTAACCCTTGCTGGTTCGCTTGTGAACCTCCTGTTAATCCACGTAACAGATTGTTATCCTTTTTATCGGTTTTTTCCATCATATTATGCAATTTGGCCTCTTGGACGAATTATATTTGATCTTTTGCTGTTTTTGCAGAGTGATTGCCTTCACAAATTCCCCCACGAAGTTTGAAGGCGATTGGATCTTGTTTGCTAGGTCATCTGAACCCTAGCAGTTTTGATCTGTCGTCGCTGGTCCGACCGTTGCATAGGGCCGGTCTGATCGGAGCCCCTCCGTCAGGCAGTTGTCGGCAATGCCCGGTGAGACCGGCGGTGTTCTACTGGTCCGACCAGGACCCTCCGCATTGTGCTACGCTGAAGCCCCTGCCGAAGCCTGCGCGACGAAGCCTATCCGCATGGTCCGACCGAGGGGTACCGTCAGTCCAACCGGGGATACTTCGCTAGTCAAACTACCAGAGTTATCCTTCACGGCCACCTTCGGGATACAATCCTGAAGCCCCCTCTGCACCTTCAGTCCGACCGAGGTTGTACCACCGGTCTGACCGGGCCTGAGGCCGAAGGTGCCCTAGAGACCCTTCGGGCCAATTTCCGCTGTAATTCTGAATCGACCTCTGAATTGGCGATTCTAGGTATTTTGATCATTTTATTTCTATTTACATTATTACTAGTACTCTTCGACCAATTGGATTAAAATATTAATTATTTATCTGATTGCCTGGTGACTCTAAATCCTTTATCACTATATAGGGTAGTCGGAACGCGGTTTGTCGGTATCATTGCGATACTTTTGGACGTCGAACCAGCCCAAGTGTGGGGCGCATTTCCACATCAACAACAATATATCTAAATGCAACTATAGGATTAGATGATCAAAGTTAAGCCAATATAACCATAAACACTTTTGTAGCAATGAAAATTAGATATATTTGTCTAATCCAATAAACCATATGCAATCAACTTAGATTAAACACTTTTAGCTATAACCATCTTTCTTTGATCCAAACTAGTAGATAAAATTAAGGTGAGAACCATAAACCTTAGATATAGTAACATCCATTGTTGTGTCTCCGTGAATGTGTAGGATCATCCTCAATTTTGAGTAACATCTTTAGAATTGAGGTGTGTTTCTTGGTCCCTCTTTCGTTTTGCCTTAAACTCGTTAGTACCCTAGTAACTAGCAAGAGATGACCATATATTCTCATCGTTGAACCAATTAACCTCCCATCCTTATATTCATGAGCTTCAAGATCCATTGGACATGCTAAGGCATCATAAGGGTGTGTTTGGTTGAGCTGTGGCTGTGGAAAAAGTGTTGTGGGCTGTGGACTATGGAAAAGCTGCCGCGGGATGTTAGCTATGAGAAAGCTGAAAGCCGCTTGGCTGAAACGACTGTGGAGAAGCTTCTTTGAGCTATGACTTGTGTAAAATGTCAAATTATGAAATTTTGTATGGTTGTATGAAATTTGAAATGTCAATTTATGAAATTTTGTATGGTTGTATGAAATTTGAAATGTCAATTTATGAAATTTTGTATGGTTGTAAGATATTTGAAATGTCAATTTATGAAATTTTGTATGGTTGTATGAAATTTGAAATGTCAATTTATGTAATTTTGTATGGTTTTATGAAATTTGAAATGTCAATTTATGGAATTTTGTATGATTGTATGAAATTTGAAATGTCAATTTATGGAATTTTATATGGTTGTATGAAATTTGAAATGTCAATTTATGTAATTTTATATTGTTGTATGAAATTTGAAATGTCAATTTATGGAATTTTGTATGGTTGTGAAGCCAGAAGCCGCAGAAAGCAGGTCTGGAGAAGCTTTCCCAGTTTCACTACACCAAAAGCTGCTTTTACTAAAAGCTGCTAGATTGAAATATATCCTTTGGTTTAGCTTTTGGCTTCTAGGAAGCAAAAGCTGCTCCCAAAAGCCAAACCAAAGGGACCCTAAATCTCCTCCCCATTTCTATCATGGTGTACCTTTACAGAATCAACTCGAGCATGGTACATTATTTGTCTCACTTGTTTCACAGCATAGTTTTCTAGAGGAATAAGTCTACTTTAACCCCTCGCCCGAAGTATTAAATGTAGATGAAAGTTGCTTCCAACTTAAAAACTAGTCTCTTAAAATCCCCCGAACTAATCTATAATGGACAAATAACCCCCTGGGCCAGTTTACTATGGTGGTTTTGCTAATGTGGCAGTCTACGTGTTAGATGACTTTGAAGTGGTTGTGCATGTGGCTATACAATGGCATTTGAATAGTGGACCCCATAAGGCAGTGACTTAGAAAAAATTATCTCTTTTTACTTTTTTTATTTCTTTTTCCTCCTCCCTACACCTCCTTCCTCCTCCATCTCTTGTTGGCTAGCTCCTTCCTCCCAAGCAACACTATCGCGCCTCATTGCATTGACACACTCGCATCTCTGTGCCATGCCATCGTGCGTGACACCCCAGTGGATGCACCTCATCACCATGACATCACGCCGAGCCATGTCATGGCATGACATCTATGCGAGCACGCCCCTACCCTCATGTCCTCGTGCATCACAGTGCCCCACCACAACACTCATGTCCCTACACCTCACTATACCCCGTCCTAGCGCCTCGCCGCGTCCTCGCCCTAACATCCCTATGCCCCCGCCTCGTGTCCCTATGCCCCATGGTGCCCCATCCCAATGCCTCACCATGCCCCTATCCTCACATCCCCACGCCTCGTGACACCCTCGCACCAAACCACCTATGGCCATGCCTCGCACTACACCTCCATGCCCCTATGACGACAAGATGTGGTTTTGGCAGCGAACGTAAGGGCAGGCGTGTAGGGATATGAGGACAGGGGTGTAGTGAGGTGTTGGCACAGGGCGCCATTGGGCACGGGGATGCTAGGGCGAGGACACGATGAGGTGCCATGGGAACACGGCTGCTCGGCACACCCGCATAAATGTCGTGATGTGGCTCAACACGACGATATGGTACGTAGGGACGTGAGGGTGGGGAGCAATGAGGCATGTGTAGGACCGAAAGTAGCGACCAGAGGGGGGGGGTGAATGGGCGCCTTAAAATTCTTTCGAATCAATGGCCTGTACCCAATACCCAACGCACCTCAAAATACTACGCAGTAGAAAATAAACAGAAGGCCTAAGTCTAAAGGTTTCTAACCTAGAAGCAACTGATGATAAACAGTGAAAAACTAAGGAAGTGCAATCTAGACAGATGTACAAGTTATAACAGGCCTAAACTTCTCAGAGTAATGATCTAAGTATGTATAAAGTGAAAAGAGAAGTTACCGTCCAAAGTTGTCTCCTGTTCGAAACTTGGCGAAGCCCCCTTCGCACGCCGAGGTCTGCTTCGGAGGTTGGTGACGGAGTCTGTCCGAAATGTCGAAGGTGTTGCTGTCTAGCCTAGTTCGAAGTGGTAAGAAGCGAAATGTACTTCGGAGCGAAGTAAAACAGTGCCGGAGCCTGGTTCGAAGTGTGTACTTCGAAGACAGGACTTCGAACACAGCTTCGAACCAAGAGCTTCGGAGCAAAGTGACAAAGTCGGAGCCTGCTTCGAAGTGAGGACTTCGAAGACAAAAACTTCGAACACACTTTGAACCGAGAGCTTCGAAGCACAACCTTCGAACACAAAACTTCGAACACAACACACAAACAGACAACCTTCGAACAAAGAAGCGAAGTCTGTCACGTGACAGAAAATCAAGTCTGAAGCCAAACTTCTACCTTCGAAAAGAGCAAGCTCCGAAAACGAAGACGAAGAATGACACGCTACTAAGAAATCAATGCGAAGCTAAGAGGAAAGGCAAGCTTCGAAGTTAACTCCGAAACTTAACGAAGTGAGAAACTTCGAACAGCTAGGGCCGAAGTACCTTCGCACTGTCGTTCGAAGTATGCGATGCTGTCCGTTCAGAAAATACTTCGAAGCAAGCGACACAGGACACAAAGACCTAGGTTCGAAGTCTGAGCGAAGCCTTTAACGATGTTCGATCGAAGCCTGCCTCACGGAGCTGAGGGGCTTCGAACAGAGAAGGGGCTTCGCCAGACACAGTCAGAAAAGCGATTTCAGACCTATCAACCCGATCGAAAAGTAGAGC
>JAAALK010000096.1:0-27737 GCA_019279435.1 Zizania palustris | reverse complement strand
CCTTGTTTATAATCCCCACCAAGCTCCACATAAAAGCCATCGTAATCGGTACTCTCTCGTCTTGTATTCGCTTAACCATCGCTCTCGGTACCACCACACATTTTGTTTCTCTGTAACCCGCAGGAACTTCACTGAGCCTCGGTTGGTAAGAGAAGTGAGATTGAGAGATCCCACATATATTTTTATTCCACATATACTCTTGTTCCTTTGTTGTCACTAATTTTACAGAAAGATGGGTGACGGCGTTGAGATCAATGAATGTGTCACCATGGCACAATTAATGAATTCCAGCAAAGTCTAGAAGAGAGACAAGATCGGTTGACCCAAGATTTTCAAACCATACTAAATGAAATTAGGGACGTCGTCCACCTAATGATGGAGCAAGCACCCATGGTGAAGAAGGTGATGATAGTGATGGAAGAGGAGGAAGAAGAGGACGGAGGAACCGAAGTGCTGCACATGGAAGAGGGAGGGGCTGGAATCGAAGAAATCAAGACACTGAAGAATCCGAATCTGAAAATGATGATAATCATTCCCATCATGATCGCCAACATCGTAGAGGAGGCCATCGTGAAGAGAGGCTTGGTAAACTGAAATTTACCATGCCAAAATTTGATGGAGGATCTGATCCTGAAGCTTATTTCACTTGGGAGTTGAAGGTCGACAAGATCTTTCGCTTGCATAATTATACAGAAGAGAAGAAGTTGGCTATGGCATCTCTAGAATTTGAAGGATATGCTCTGATTTGGTGGGAGCAACTTCTCCAAGATCGTGAAGGAGATGGAGAACATCCTATTGCCACATGGGCAGAGATGAAACGTGAAATGAGAAGACGTTTCGTGCCGAAGCATTATCGGCGTGATCTTTTTGATAAACTGCAGAATTTGAAACAAGGAAGTTATTCTGTTGAAGAGTATTATAAAGAGATGGAGAAGGCTATGATTAGAGCCAACGTATATGAAGATGAAGAACAAACTATGGCACGATTCATGGCTGGGTTGCATCAAAATATTGAACGCATTGTTGAGTTTCAGTCGTACCGTCGTCTTATTGATTTGGTACATCAAGCCACCAAAGCTGAACGCCAACTGCAGCAAGATACCAAGAGCAGTAAGTCTTTGCCTTTTGGTACGAGGACTATGTCTGGAGGAAGCAAGTTAAATTCCAAGTTTACTGCTGCACCATCAGCTGCGAAAGGTCCATTTGGAGGCTCACGTTCTAATGCTCAAAGTAATTTTAGTGGGAAGAACTCTGCTGCCCCGAGCACGAGTTCCAAACCAGCAGCTTCCACCTCCACTTCAGTGGGTTCTACATCCAAGAGCAGTGGGATTCAGTGTTTCAAGTGTGGAGGTCGTGGACATGTTGCTAGAGAGTGTCCAAATAATAGAGTGATCATTGTACATGATAATGGAGAGTATGAATCAGCCAGTGAAGAGGAAGATATAGAAGAAGAAGCCCATGAAGAAGAGGAACATACCGTCTGTGATTTGAGCAAGGTGCTGCTCTTGTGGTGGCACCAATATTGAGTGTTCAGATGAAGGAAGCTGAGAACGGCCAGCGGCATAATTTATTTCAGACAAGAGCCAAAGTGCAAGATAAGGTAGTGAAGATGATCATTGATGGAGGAAGCTGTCATAATCTTGCTAGTCGTGAGATGGTTGACAAGCTTGATCTGAAACTTCTGTGACATCCTCATCCATATCATGTCCAATGGCTGAATGATTCCGGTGACATCAAGATTGGATACAAAGTAAAAGTTCCCTTCAAGATTGGTGAATATGTTGACACGGTAGAGTGTGATGTGGTACCTATGTCCGTATGTCACATACTACTCGGGAGGCCATGGCAATATGATCGATATATTCAGCATTGCGGGAGAACAAATCAGTACACTCTAGATTTGAAGGGGAGGAAGTTTGTACTCAAACCTATGACACCACAACAAATTCTTGCTGAGCATTTGCAAAAGAGCTCTAGTGTGAGAGATGAGAATGGAAAGGAAGATAAAAAGAATTCGAGTGCCTTCCACAAATCAGAGAGTGAGAGCCACCAGCCCAATATGAGAAAAAAATTGAGAGATCAAAAGAAAGAAGGAGAAAAAATTTAGTCATGTTAGCCACAAAATCTGAGATGAGAGAAGTAAGGAACAACCCAGATCAAGTACTCTTTGTACTTGTGTGCAAAGACATTTTAGTGTCAGCTAACAATAACACCTCTTTTCCTAGTATGGTGTCTCATCTTTTGCAGGAATATGATGACGTTTTTCCAAAGGAAACCCCGAATGGATTACCTCCTGTACGTGGGATTGAACATCAGATCGATCTTATTCCGGGGGCTGCTCTTCCAAATCGACCACCATACCGCACCAATCCTGAAGAAACAAAGGAGATACAAAGGCAAGTACAAGAACTTCTCGATAAAGGTTATGTTCGTGAAAGCTTAAGTCCTTGTGCTGTTCCTGTTATTTTAGTACCAAAAAAAGATGGTTCTTGGAGGATGTGCGTTGATTGTAGAGCCATAAATAACATCACTATTCGCTATCGCCATCCTATTCCTCGATTAGAAGACATGCTTGATGAATTAAGTGGTTCCATAATATTCACTAAAATTGATTTGAAAAGTGGGTACCATCAAATAAGAATGAAAGGTGGAGATGAATGGAAAACTGCTTTTAAAACAAAATTTGGGCTGTACGAATGGCTAGTTATGCCTTTTGGTTTGACTAATGCTCCAAGTACTTTTATGAGATTGATGAACCATGTTTTGAGAGCCTTCATTGGAAAATTTGTGGTTGCTTATTTTGATGATATCTTAATTTACAGCAAGTCTTTTGAAACGCACATGAATCATTTTCGACAAGTCCTAGATGAGCTCCGAAAGGAGAAATTATTTGCTAACCTTGAGAAGTGCAGTTTTTGCACAGACCATGTTGTGTTCCTTGGCTTTGTTGTTTCAGGAAAAGGAATTGAAGTGAATGAAACCAAGGTGAAAGCCATCAAGGATTGGCCAACTCCAACGAATGAGTCCCATGGAGGAGGATTAACAGGTCATTTTGGACAAAAGAAAACCTATGAGCTGCTAGGTGATCACTTCTATTGGCCCAAGATGAGGAGAGACGTCATCCGGTTCGTGGAGCGTTGCATCACTTGTCACAAAGCTAAGTCTAAACTGAACCCTCATGGTTTATACACTCCTCTACCTGCTCCTAAAATTCCTTGGGAAGACATAAGTATGGATTTTGTTCTGGGATTGCCTAGAACTCAGAGAGGAAAAGATTCTGTTTTTGTTGTGGTTGATAGATTTTCAAAGATGGCTCATTTTATCCCTTGTAACAAGAGCGACGATGCTTCACAGGTTGCTAATTTATTTTTCAGGGAAATTGTGAGGTTGCATGGGGTGCCTAAGACCATTGTACCTAATCGTGATGTCAAGTTTGTGAGCTATTTCTGGAAAACATTGTGGTCCAAGCTGGGGACCAAGCTTCTATTCTCGACCACTTGTCATCCTCAAACCGACGGACAAACTGAAGTGGTGAATCGAACCCTGTCAATGTTGCTGCGAACCATGGTGAAAAAGAACCTGAAAGATTGGGAGGACACTGCTTGCCTCATGTGGAGTTTGCTTATAACAGGGCAGTACATTCTACCACTAACTTGTGTCCTTTTGAAATTGTTTATGGGTTCAAACCCATTGCTCCGATAGATTTGTTGCCTTTGCCATTACAGGAGAGAACCAATATGGAAGCCTCCAAGCGTGCTGCATATGTCAAGAAGATACATGAGAAAACAAAAGAAGCAATCGAGCTAAAGGTGACACGTAAGGCTGCAAGTATGAACAAGCATAGAAAGAAGGTGTCGTTTGAACCAGGCGATTTGGTGTGGATTCACTTGCGTAAAGATCGCTTTCCTGATAAGCGCAAGTCCAAGCTGATGCCACGAGGGGATGGTCCATTTCGTGTTCTTGCCAAGATCAACGATAATGCATACAAGATTGACCTTCCACCAAGCTATGGCGTAAGCAACTCCTTCAATGTTGCTGACCTATCAGCATTCACAAGTGAAGACAGTTTAGAGTCGAGGACGACTCCTTTTCAAGAGGGGGAGGATGATATGACCACGCTGACCACTCCAACCTCTACACCGACCACTTCGACCACAGCGACTCCAATACATGTTTTTGATGGACCAATTACACGCAGTCGAGCTAAGAAGCTTCAACAAGAGGTGCACGTGCTACTTTGTGAAATTCATTTTACTATTAATGAGAGTTATATACTACCTAAGTCGTGTACATTGCTAATGCTCAGGTTTACCAAGAAGGATGACAAGAACTCACAAGGAAATGGACACATAGAAGAATCATGCTCGAACCAAG
Source organism: Zizania palustris (assembly GCA_019279435.1). Classification (NCBI taxonomy): domain Eukaryota; kingdom Viridiplantae; phylum Streptophyta; class Magnoliopsida; order Poales; family Poaceae; genus Zizania; species Zizania palustris. The sequence goes on along the minus strand of JAAALK010000096.1, from coordinate 23,363 downwards.
CCAGTCCTGTAGAATCGTCTCAAAGAAATAATCATAACTTTTGATTTACAAAAGCTATGAAGGCAAATGAGCACTTTTTGGAAAACTCTTGAAGTCTAGTTTCCAATGAATCTAACACCGACCAATTTGAAGTTTGCATGAAGGCGTCCGACCAGTTTTAGTGCTTGCTGGTCCGAAGGTCAACAGTCTGCATGAAGTCAATGTTCTCGTATTAAAACTGCATCATTCTACCGAGTTACATGGTGCATATTATACATGGTGTGAAACCTTATCAAGTCACCTTTCCAAGGGATCCAACCGTTCGTGAATTGAAGCTTCCAAGGAGGAGTTATTGCTGAAATACCGAAGACCGCTCAGAAGACCAACAGCCACGCGGAAACTCTCCAGAAGCTAATTCGTTTTCACATAGTTCGCCTAGTATTTTCGTTTCGTGTTCGCACCTATCTTCAAGGTCTACTCCTTGTATAAATACCCCCTAGAACCATTGTAATCGGCACCTTTGAGGATTGAATATAGAACTCCTTGTTTAGCTGCGTGCTAACAAACTCAGAGAGAGATCTCTACCTTCCTTTGCTCTTGTGATTTCCTTCGCGGGATTACAGAAGCGGCGGCTTCATCCGCTCCCAATTGGTGCTCCTACTCCCTTCAAGGTCCTCCTTGATTGATTGTAGGCCGTGTTGGTTGGTTCTTTGAGAGTGTGGTTGTGCGAATCCTCGATTCAGGTTGCCGGTTAAAGACGATGGTTGGCTTCGAGTTTTATTTGCCAGGTTGCACTAGTTATCGCTGCTTGCAGCAAGTTATCCGGATATTCTATAGCTAGTTATCTGAAGATCAATCCTACGTCGTGAAGATCAGGACCCCGTGATGCATCACACGTGCTCTAGGGGCTACAAGAGTTGTTGTTAAGACAGATTCTCAGATTGTGGCAGGGCACGTAGACAAGAGCTTTCAAGTTCGGCATCCACCACTTGCAAAATACTTGGAAGAAATCCGTAAGATTGAAGCAGCATTTAAAGGGGTTTCCATTCGGAGTATACCCAGAGCAGAAAATGTGCAAGCTGATATCTTAGCAAAAACTGCAGCCAGAGCTATGGACATACCAGAAGAGGCTTTTTATGAAGAACTCAGTACACCTTCGGTGCCGCAAATCCCTTCTGCGGAAGTCCTTTGCATTCCAAGTGCAGATTGGAGAAGTTCAATTACGGAATTGATGCAAGGAGAAACAAGTTTGCCTGAAGGGCCACAGCTTTCAAGGTTAAAACTTAGAATTCGGAATTATCACATAATCAATAGAATTTTATACAAGGCCGGAGTATGTTCCCCTCTGCTCCGATGTATATCTCAAGCCGAAGGTCAAGAAATTCTTCGAGAAATTCATGAAGTACTTTGCGGTAGCCATCTGGCCCCTCGAGCTTTGGCAGGAAAAACACTTCGCCAGGAGCTGTATTGGCCTACAATAGTAGCGGATGCGGAGAGCTTGGTCTGCACCTGCCAAGGATGTCAGTGGATAGGACGAAGAAGTCATCGCCCACCAACAGCTCTTCAAGTTATTGCTCCAGTATGGCCCATGGCCAGATGGGGTATGGATCTGATTGGTCCCTTCCCAGTAGCAAAAGGAAATTTAAAATTCGCAGTGGTAGCAATTCAATATTTTTTTAAGTGGGTCGAAGAAGAGGCCCTAACAGCTATCACTTCGAACAATGTACAGAAATTTTTCTGGAAAAATATCATTTGTCGGTTCGGAGTGCGTAGACAACTCACAGTTGACAATGGAACACAATTTGATGCGGAACCTTTCAAGAAATTTTGTGAAGATCTAGGCATTCAGTTATGCTTTGCTGCAGTGCGACATCCCCAGTCTAACGGAGCTGTGGAAAGAGCCAATGGTAATATTTTGTCAGGGCTGAATCGAAGAATATTAGGATTGGCAAAAGGATTGTGGACCGAAGAACTTCCAAAGATTTTATGGTCCATTTGGACCACTCAAACAAGGTCCACGGGTTTCACTCCCTTCAGACTATTATTTGGAGATGAAGCTATGACACCAACAGAGCTCAAAGGTGGGTCACTTCGCAGCACTGAACCAGAAATAGAAGCAGAAAGACAAACTTCGCTGGATTTAACAAAAGAGACAAGACTTTGAGCTGTCGCCAATTTGACAAAGTATCAGCAGCAGATGAAGACTTGGTTCGACCCGAAAGCCAAGATTAATGAGCTTAAGCCGGGTCATCTTGTTTTGCGAAGTATTTTAGCACCAGGAAAATTAGGAAATAAGTGGGAAGGTCCATACATAATTGTCCGTTCATGGCGTCCTGGTTCTTTTAAGTTAGCTACTTTAGAAGGTGAAGAGCTAACACATACATGGCATGTGGAGCACTTAAGGCGATATTTCGCATAGGGGCTCCTTGTAATCATTTGTAACACCTTCTGAGTTAATAAAGTTCATGGTTCAGATAATGCCTACCTCTCAAACATTTCTTACTTCTAGTGGACGCACTGGAAGGATGAAGTTGGCTGGGAGGGAAGTGTCATTAATTTGAATCATTTTTCCGGACTTCGAACCACTGGTTCGAAGCTTCAGACGAAGTGGGAAAGTCATTGAAAAATGGATTCCAAGCAACTGGCTTGAAAGCATCTGTAAAAAGAGTCGAAGGAGACCAAATAATGCGGATTCCAAGCTTCGGCTTGAAAGCATCCGTAAAAAGAGTCCAAGGAGACCACTGCGAATTCCAAACCACCAGTTTGATAGCATTCGCAAAAAGAGCCGAAGGAGGCCAAAACAAAACAGAGTTTGAGCTAATAAGCTTCGAACATCTGTGACAAGAGTCCAAAGTGACCAATCTTTGGGGACATTTAAATGTCCAGTTTTCAGACTCCAAGTAGTCGAAAACGTTTTGTAAGATTTTAATTAATCTTTAAGTTGTTGAGGGGCTCCGAACCCCCAAAATTGTACTCCTAAGTTTTTCTTTGCGCTTAACCATCTTTGAGTATAACGCGAAGTTGCTTACGCCCAAAGAGGGGCTGGGAAGTAGGGAGACAATTTTAAAAATCGATATTTATCATTCGAACAAATTACAATTACATCACGAAAAATCGGTGTCTATGCCAAGAAGGAATCGAAGACCTCTTCGATCTCTAGAGCTACTGCTAAGGTTGGAACGACTAGTTCCAGAGCCAGGAGTTCTAAGAACCCTGCGTTTAACTCTTCTACCTCCCTTCGAAGCTCTAAATCTTTCTATTCTTGTTGAAGTTCAGCCCAAGTGCGAAGTCATTTGAGGCTTCTTTCCTAGCTTCGAAGCTCTTCAGGTTTTTTCCCTTGATCTTCAGCAATACCTTCATCCTCAGACCATACAATGTCTTCGGAAGATGAAGTTTCCAAGCTAACTTCTTTTTCCTCCTCTTTAATGTAAGATAGTATGTCGTTACATATTTCGGGCGCAATTGCACCGGAGCTATCTCGAGGAATTAAGAATCGAGGTCACTTGTGAAGTTTTAAAAGATCGAAGGTAGCCCATAGCAGGCGAAGTTCTTTGGTAACATTTAACACTTCGACATCATCCATACGAGGTTGAGAAGCCTAAAAACACGATAAGTAAATTTTCATTCATAATGTATGAAAAACTTGATTCTTTACATAGTCAGGATCCTAAAACAATTCTAGACCTACGGGTTTGGCGGAGGCCGGCTGCTCGAGGCTTGCGACCGAGCTTGCTTCTGGCGTTGCCCTTCGTCAATCCAAGCCTTGATCGCAGTGCGACCTTCGGCTCTCCACGAAGCTTGAAAGGCTTGCCAAGCAGCAGCCACGTCTGCAAAAGGATTGAGAAGCCGACTTTCATCGAAGGTAATGGGACCTGCCCTTGAATCCAGTGTTATCAATATTCCCAGATCTTCGTAGTAGCGAAGTACTCCGAGAGCAGCCACTTGTCCGGAGATTTCTCCATACCGAATGCCTGCTGTCTTCATCGTCTTCGCAGCTCCTTGGATCATTTTCAGCCACCGCAGCAGGGAGACGTTGTCATTCGAAGGAAGTGTCCCAGTAGTACCAAAGTACTCTAGAACACCTAGGAGTTGGTTTATGACTTCCGCAGCTACCTTCTCCGATTTAAGCTTATCTTCGAGTAAAGCGTCCTTCGATGCAGTTAACTCATCCACCATAGCGGAGAGCCTAGCTGCCTCCGTAGCTAGAGAACTTTTCTGGCTAAGCAGGTTGCTAGCCTCCTTCGCAACTTTGGTCTTTTCCTCCTGGAGCTTGACAAGTTCAGCCCCCGCCGTAGCATGCTCTGCCCGCATCTTTTCTATTTCTGCCCGAAGCACAATTTGTTCTGCTTCGAGTTTTTTATTCGCAGCTTCCAAGCCTTGTCTGGCCCTCCGCTCCGCTGAGACCATGTTGTCTAAGTGGGAAACCCGACCTTCGGAGATGTTGAGATTCCACTGAAGAGCAGTATTTTTCTCTCGAAGGCGAAGGCTTCCGCGCTCGTTTGAGACAGCCACAGCTCGGGCCAAGACTATTGCTACAAAGAGGAAAAAGCAAGGTAATAAATTACTTGTAAGTGAGATTAATTTTGTTTTGCAGATACTTCATACCTGGTATGCTGCACGTTCTATGGCGGAGTTAAGCTCCGAACCCTCAGCTTCACTCATAATGGCTACCAAGTCCGTCTCCCCGACTTCACGGTTAGCTCGGTCCAAAGGCTCGAGCAAAGCCCGAAGTCCGGTCCTTCACTCCAAGAAAGGAGCTAGGAGAGGGAGCATTGACAAGGCCCTCTGGTCGTCTTCGTTTGGCGAGGGGTCGGAGCGCTGGGCTGCGTCCTCAGAAACTTCGGCAAATTGGCCCCCCTCTGTAGATTGACCCCCGTCTGTTGATTCAGACGGAGTTAATCCTGAACTCGAAGCAGGGAAGGGGTCCATTTTGCCTTTACCTTTTCCAGGTCCCATTTAGGTGACTTCTGGAATTGGCTCCGGAGTCGCTGAAGACCCGGGAACCGTGTCTTCGGGACGAACCTCTTCCACAGGAACGGACCCTGTTGAGGCAAAGGTATTATACATTGTATAATTTTGTAGGGAAAAAGAATAAAAAGATTATGCGAAGGTTACCCCTGAAGTCTTGTCGACGGGTGAGCATGGGGCTGTTTGGAGGGTCAAAAGCTACCCCAAAGTCTTCGTCGGAATCAAAATTCAAGACTGAAGCTTCAATTATCGGAGCCTCTTCGGAAACTGCTGTAGTTACTTTGTCCAGAATCGGAGCTGACTCTGCAGCTACTTCGGCTCCGCTTTCAGTCAGGGGAGCTCCATCACGCGGCAAGTTTTCCTGAGCAGTCGAGGTCCCAACCTACCCAGAGCTACTTGGAACCTCCGGCACGTTTGTAGCATTGTCAATGCTTGCATCTGCCTGGGTTTCATCCCTATCAATCAGGTCGACGAGGATTCTTCCTTCATCTTCCGAGGAATTGGAGACCGAGGCTATCGGGCTTGAAGGCACTGCAGTTCGTGGTTTCCGAGCTACCTTCTTCGATGGAGTCTTGACAGGGGCTGAAGTTCCAACTTCCGCTTTCCTTTTCTTAGACCCTTGCTCCGAAGGCACCCAGTCCAAGAGAGGGGGGAGCAACTCCGAGTACCCCCCATACTCGGTTAAATCGTTCCCAAGTACCCACTAACTTCTTTCTTCATTCCTTCTCTGCCGGAGTCGGAATCCCCAGGATCTTCTCCGAAGCTCGCACAATTTGCTCTGAAGTCATCGGAGCTAGAGAAGCTGAGAGATAAGTTAATATTAGTTATTTCTTCAAATAAATATATATGAAACATGTTATTTTCGAAGTTACCTGTAGGGCTTGATTTCAAAGAAATCTTTCGGAGGCCGCCCTCTGGGTCTTCCTCGAAGGTGATAGGCCAGTTGGCCATCAAAGGAGGAATCTGCAGTCCGAGGAACTCTTCTGCCAAGTCCCTCATACTCAAGCGGTGGCTAATTTGCTCAAGTAGGCTGAGCTAGGCTTCGAGTTGGCCTGGATCTGGGTGAACAAGGGCTTCCCTTCGGAAGTTTATGTCTTGTAGAGGTCCGGCCAGACGGCTCCCTGCCCCAACTTCGGTGTAAAACCACCGGAGAATCCAATCTGTATACCACCTGGCGTTGATGGCCTTTGCTGGAAACCGAAGAGCGTATTCATCCCTTAGTCGGAAATTAATACTCCCGAAGGCCATCACCATCTTTTCACCTCTGGGGCCTACGAAGGTATTCGGTTGGCACGAAGCTCGGTGTAAAGCTGCGAAGATTTCTGCTCTTCCTTCGCAGCCTTCAGCTTGCAGCGCCCATTCGAAGATGGCAAGGCGTGCTATCGCGTTCGGAGAGAGTTGGGGGAGAGTAACATGGAATAAATGCAGTACCTTAGCTAGGAAGTCGATGGCCGGAAATCCTAATCCAGCTTCGAAAAAGGCTTCGAAGACAACCACTTCTCCGGGCCTTGGTGAAGGAGTAGCTTCTTTTCCAGGTTTGCGGATCACAATCTCCGAGCTAATCTTCCCTTCTATTGCTGCTGCGAGCGATTCCCTCTTGCAGGTTGACGGTCCCAGTTGGTAAGACTGATCCGCATACTTCGACGACGCTGGAAGGAGATCATGGGGACCATCATGTGGGGGATTTCTTCCTGGCGCCGCCGTTGGTGCTGCCACTGCCACCGCCGGAGTCGCCGTCACTGATGCTGCTGCCGCTGCCTGCTGTCGAGCTAGGGCTGAAGCCGCCCCAGGGACCTTGAAGCTTGTTTTTGCAATGAAATCGCATGGATTGCTCGAGGGGAAAAATGGAGGCTAGGGTTTGTTTGCTGGCTTGTTTGCACGAAAGCGGTGAGAAGGTATTCGGGAAGGATCTGGGCCCCCTATTTATAGCCTAAGCCACTATTTTTTACCGTTTGGTGTTTTGCCGTTTCACATTCCTGACCGTTACCCTTTTGCGAACTTAACGCATTTACTTAATTTCCGTTGATGAAAAAGCCAACGGCTATTTCTTCTAAGCCTAAAAAAGCTTTCAGACTTTTTAAGTTAATTCTAAAATAGTTCGAACATAATTTTCTGATAAGTTGATTCGAAGTTTCGAATCTCCACATATTTCGAAGGTTGATTAAAATTGTTAACCTCTGCGCATGATTATTTTGCTTGCGTATACTGCTTTCCTAACATCACAGGTTTAGCGGAGAAGCATATTCGAGGGGCTACTGTTTGGGGAAAATACTTCATCCTCAGAGCCATTGCTGCAACAAGACAAAGGCAGGTGATTTAATCAAAGGCTTCCAATGTCTAACTCCGGGGGCATATTGTAGCGAGTTCGAAGAGTGAAGGCGGACTCTAGTTCAGAGTATATCTCCGAACATGGGCTGTTCGGAGAGCCTCTTGCCAGCTAGGATGGAAGATTTATCTTCTATCTCAGTAGTTAGTCTTTTACCGTTTTAGCCCTATCAAGGGTACCGAATAGTTTCCACTATGTCGGTTGTAATATAGGGGTAAAAAGGTCTTTTCCTTAATGTTTGGGCCTATAAATACCCCCCGTTTTGCCCTGTAATAAGGATCGAATATTGAGTTATTCAATACACATCTTCGAACTGTTCCGAGCTATTATCCTATTCGGAGGCTTGAAACAGTTTATTAACAAACACTTTGTTCGTTAGTTTCTAACCTTCTGAAACCCGTTAGCGTAATCTTTTACGCCAACAGGCATATATGAGCAAATATAGGTCAATGCGATTTGCACATAAAAAGAAGCTTAGCAGACCAATTAAAACATGCTCTCCCTCACAAAATGCCATAAGGATGACAAATACCATGTTCAACACGCAAATAAGGAAATCGAGAAGCATCAAGGGGTTTGGTAAAAATATCAGCAAGCTGGTTCTGGGTATTGTTGATAGAAAAAATGGCATTAATGGTCGAAATTGTCAAAATATCAATTTTGGTAATTTAGGGCCGAAAATATGCAATTCCTGGTATAGGACGAAGCCCTGATGTGCGGAAGGCCCATCAGCATGGGGCCTTAGTGGCCTTTCAGTGGCCTGTTTTGTAGGCTGGCTTCAGCCCGAAGAGCCCTTCGGAGGCCCGCTACGCAAATAGGCTTCGGCCCGATGGGTTGGCTACGGCAAGGCATGCGAAGGCCCACTCCGGCCAGCAGAGTCCGAATTAAAGTAGTCCAGCTCGACTGTTTTTTGATCTCTTATCCAATATTAATTGTATTAGCCGAACCATTATCAGATTAGAATTAGAGATAAGAAGACTAGCCCCTATAAATATAGGGGTGAGGCCGATTCAAACCCCCCAACACAGATCAACACTTCAAACCCTAGTTTGAATCGTACTTTTACTTTCATCTACTTTCCGCAATAGTTCAGTATACCTTCGTGTGTTTGCGCTGGAAGCCCTCCGTTGGCCACGCCATGATTGTGGTAAGCCTTATTGGTTCGCTTGTGAATCATCCTTTAATCTACGTAATAGATTGCTGTCACATTGTTGGCTTTCTTGTGAACCATCCGTTAGTCTACGTAATAGATTGCTACCCCTCATTCTATCTATTTTCTACGGCTACACTTGGTAATTCGGTCTCTAGGCCGAATTGGCACTTGATCTTTATATTTTGCAGAATTCATGTTCGGAGTCCCCTTCGTCAATGATTTCCAGAGCCAGGAGGTTGGTTTTGGAGGTTGTCGGAGTACCCTTCGGTAGGTCTTCGCTTCGTCCATGCCGAATCCGTCACGCTGTTGTTGGTCTGGTCAAGTCCCGCATGCCGGAACCACTTCACATCGGGGTTGTTCGCGCCGGAGTCACGCCAGAATGCTCCACATCAGACTTTGTCGCACCAGAATGCTCTGCATCGGACTTCGTCATGCCAGAACATTCCGTAGTGGATCTCGTTACGCTAGAGGCTTCACACCGAACCCTGTCGTTCGGAGGTGATTTCATGCTGCGTTGTTCGGAGCGTGTCTTCAGTCAGATTGATCTGAACGCTGAAGGTTACCTTCGACGCATACTTCACACCAGACGTCGAAGGCCCCCTTTGGTGACCCTCCGCATTGCATACTTCGAACCAATCAGGCTTCGTTCGGCTGATTGGGTTATTTTATCTATATATTTTAGATAATTGGATTATTTCTATGCAATCTGATTACCTGGCGGCTCCACCCCCTTGACACTGTTAAGGGTTGTCAGAATGTGACGTCAGCACTGTGTTATGCTTAGGCTTGTCCCTAAGTATCCACACGTTTTTCGATCGTCGAACTGGCCCAAGTGCAGGGCACGTTTTCGTGTCAACACACTTTTTGGTGACTCTACTGGGGAAACACTATGCTAGCATGACGAGTACATCTACATCGGCTGCAAGTACCTCTACAATGACTACTACATCTACAACGGCGATGGATCCCATGGGGGGCACAAAGATCGACAACCACAACATCATGAAGCCCACCCTTGCAGGTATCCCTGAGGAAGGTCGGGCGGAGATTGAGGCAAAGATGAAAAAGCTCCAAGATCTCATGCTCGGGAGTTACGTCAAGACACACGCGAGCTTCATCAAGCGTGACATTAACATCCCGACCTCTCCCGAACTCAGGTAACACCAATGTCACCTCCTTTATCTTCCTTAGAGATTGAGAAAAAGATAGTTGCATCTATATATCAAGCTGTTAGCGCTTCGCTAGTCAACCATCTAGATTCGGCAGTTAGCTCTCACGTAGAGGCAATGTTTAGAAGGTTCGGCTTTACTGATGGTAGTACAGGCAAAGCTATCGTGTCTCCGGCCGAGACCAGTCACTACACTTATGGCCAGGCTAACCCTTTTTATTATGCGTCGCCTCCACCTACGCCCGCACTAGCCTTTCCCACGCTGCCTGCGCCGCACGCTCCTACGCTCCCGCATAGACCCGAGCACGGTATGTACCTTGAGCCAACATGAGAGGAGGAGCCCCGCGACCGACACACAGACATACCACCACGTGTCACGCCCCCGTGTGAGAGACACACACTAGTAGGAGGCCAGGACAACATTGAGGAGCGGATCCGCGTGCTGTTTAGAGAATGTACTGGCTTCAGGCCTCGGGATCGAGCTAGGATTTACCGAAAGCCATACCCCAATAACTTTGATACCATACCCTACCCTCATGGCTATAGAGTCCCTGAATTCACCAAATTCGATGGTGAGGGTAACAAGACCACACTAGAGCATGTCAACCAATTCTTAGCATAGTGTGGAGAAGCTAGTGGGTCGAACGCATTAAAACTTAGACTGTTTTCTCTTTCGCTATCCGGCACCACTTTCACTTGGTTTTCGGCACTACCGCCGAACTTCGTCCATAAATGGGCCTAGTTAGAACAAAAATTCCATGACTATTTTTATACAGGTGAGACAGAACTTAGGCTTTCACACTTGACGACGGTCAAGCAGAAATCCAGTGAGAGTCTACATCAAGTGCTTTAGAGACACCAAGAACCGATGTTTTAGTCTCAATATTTCAGAAAGGGATTTGGTAGAACTAGCTTTTAATGGATTGCATTCTGAAATTAAAGAGAGGCTAGACAACCAAAACTTTTTAGAGGTCAGCTAAGTCCTGCAATAGGGCCTGGTCCAGGAAGGCCGAGCCAAGGATAAAAAATTCATTAAAACATTTAATAAACCTAGGGCTGAAGTTCACATCATGGACCACTCCGGCGAGGAAGAGTCGGAGGAAGAGGACGATTCGACCAATATGTATGCGGCTGAATGGACCTGGAACACTAAGACCAAACCTGTCACCTGTTCCAAGCTACGACCGTCTCCTACTAAGAGTCAGCCCAACGAAGTTAAATACTCCTTTGATGTGACTAAATGCGATAAAATATTTGATTTCCTCTTGAAGAGCTAGCTTCTCAGGTTCCCAAGGGCCAAATCATCCCGACCGCCAATTAACTAAATAAACGCCCCTACTATAAGTGGCATGACTCACATTCTCATTATACTAACGACTGCAATGTTTTCCGTCGATAGGTTCAATCGGCCATAGAAGAAGGATGATTGAAAATAGATTCTAGTCCGAAGATAAAGATGGAAAAAGACCCCTTTCCTGTGAACACTGTCGACCTCGACGAGAAGAAAGTGTTGATTCGGCCAGAACATGCCGAGTCATCTAAGGGGAAAGCGGTTGTTATTGGGGAACCTCACAAACGCACACTCGTACCAAAGAACCCTAAAGTAGGAGTGTGGAAAAAGAACATCGACACGTCTTCTTCGGCTAGGGCTCACAAGAAGCCAAAGGTAACATACCAGATGCTATTGAATAAACACCAGAAGAAGTCTGAGAAAACTAACACCTGGCCAAAAATGCCATGACAGCAAAAGGGGCCAAGATAGTTGAACCCTTCGAAGGGTGAGTTCGGACCCCAACAGCCGAAACCCCCCGAAGGGTGAGTTCGGACCCCAATAGCCAAACCCTTCGAAGGGTGAGTTCGGACCCCAATGGCTGAACCCACCTCTACTCTAGGCGAACCCCCGGTGGGAGAGCTCGACCCGTAATGGCTGAACATACCTCCAGCCTGGTGGGACCCTTCGCTGATATGGTCCGAAGTACCTTCAACGTGGCCGAACCCCCCTCCGAGGCGAAGCCGCTAGAACCTCAGATGCCTCCACCATACTACTGGGCGGGGTCCCCGTGGGATCCGAACTACACTTCACCGCCGGAGTACCCTTCACAGTATAATGTTACCCCCTTTTTTCCTTCAGAGTACTACGATTGGCACGGGCAAGTGGATACAGTGAAGGGGAATGTTTTTCACAAGCTGTCCGTGGTGCCTCCGAGCCGACTCCCGTAGGATGAAGCCAGAGAAGATGGCCGTGAAGGGGTGATGGAGAGGAAGTCTGAAGCCATCATACTCAAAGTAGGGTCTCAGGAAGTTCCAATCCCGAGGGCCCCCTCACCAAAGCACGACGGAGGTAAGTCTTCGGGTCCGGCCGAAGCCATCTCCGGGCCCGGTCCGACTGGCCTAGCGAGGCCAGTCCGACCGACAGGGTACAAAAGAGAATTCTTGCCAAGTGCAAAGATTACGGGGCTGACCCGAGTAATTCCCATTCGGCCAAAAATCACAGGATCAAGTCGGTGGTGCCTAGAACCAAGCCACAACCATCTTGGGCACCTCCGGGTATGTCTAAATCGCAGAAGAGGCGCCTACAATGTCTACAGTCATAGGAGATGCTTGAGAAGAAGGCCGAGGATGATCGAGATGCCATATTTGAGGAAATCCACCCTCAACCAGTCGATAAGCTTGTATGGAAGCCCAAGCCGGTTGAGGCGAACAACCTGGCTCCCATTCCGAGCGATGATGACAACGATGACTACACGCCCGTCTCTAAGGGGCCCGCTGAGGAGCCATGGTGATTGTCAACGGAAGTCAAAGAGAAGACGAGACCTGCTATGTCTAGGCCGCGTGTGACTCAGGTACACGGGCAGTGAGCGACTACCGGGTAGAGGGGCTGCGAAGTCAGGTTGGCCCAATCCGAGTACAAGCGCTAGGAGGGGAAGAGGATCCACTGGTCTGTTGACCGAGATTGACTCAGGTACATGGGCGGTGAGCGATTGCCAGGCTGAGGGAGCCGCGGAATCAGGTTGGCCCAATCTGGGTACCCGGTGCGAAGACGGTGGATGCTTTGTCAGTTTTGGTGCAAAACTGATGACCATTGATCTTGGGTCCTACCGTTATGAGGCTAAGCCGTAGCTGCTACGAAAGCTCCGCATCAAGACAAGTTATCTATATTTAGGATTTTACTATTTTTCCTTTTAGGCCCACAGTCTGTGTTAGTCGAGTCTGTAAAAAACATAAAGGAAGTTCGGTCTTTTCATTTTTATTTCAGCATCTGTGTAATTTACCCTAGGGGTAAATCTATCTTTTCCCTTCCTATTGGGCTTCCTATAAATAGGCCCCGATCCCCTAGGGTTTGGGTTAACTCAACTACTTTCAAATCAAAGTTCACTTTTTGCTTTCCTCATTCTTCTTGAAATCGTCTGTTCTTCGCTGGTTCATCCGTTTGGTATCGCCGCTGCACTATGAGTTCTGTCCCAGCTATCCACTGATTGTTTGTTGTGATATTTGGTTATCTTCTCGTCTAGTGTTTAGTGATCTATGAGGATATTTCATTGGTGTGCGTCCATATGATTTGGGGACATGAACAAATCTCTGTTTTCTATGTGTTCATCGCCTCGGGGGTTCCGCCTATCGTGAGTGTTGGCTAGCCGATTTTTGAAGTAGCCTACAAAGGGTGCTGCGAGGCATGCATGTAGTACACTGAGAGGCTTTGATGACCGAAGCTGGTACGCAGGCTTCGTTGATTGAAGGTGTGCATCGGCAATGCAGGCTTCGGTGTCTTGGTGGTGCAAAGTCCCATGCGGAGTCAGTTGTGTGAAGTCCTGTTTGAAGCTCAGGCTTCGACTGCTTACGTTCGAAGCAAGCTTTGGCTGGCCAGAGTTCTGACTTCGCTGTGGCTTCGACGAAGCACTCTTCAGAGAGAAGGCATACAGGCTCCGACATAGGCTTCGACAAGTACCGAACAGGAGACAAATTTGTGAACAGTAAACTTTCCTCTCGTTTTGCGTGCACTTGAATTAAATGCCTGTAATGATTAATTTTTATGATGCTTGAAATGCCTGTGAATTGAAAGCTCTGTTGATCTGCTTTTCAACACTTTGTTGGTGTCTTTTCAATTAGGACAACAGTATTTTTTAGGCTAGATTATTTTAGTACCTGTGATCTGTTTTGCTTCTGCTGATTGTTTGTTGATGTGCGTTGGGTGTTAGGAAAAGGCCATTGATTCGAAAGAATTTTTTAGGGGCCCATTCACCCCCCCTCTGGTCGCTACTTTCGGTCCTACAAGTGGTATCAGAGCCTGGTTAGGGTTTTTTCCATAACTTAACCGGTTCTAACCCAAGGTAGTGATCATGACTTCCTCTTGCAAGGTCTCGTCCCTTGAAGCTTTTGGCTACAATTACTGGAAGACTCGCATGCGAGCCTATCTCATGAGACAGAGCTCAGACATTTGGGATGTTTGTGTTCACGAGACTTTCACTTTGCCTCCTGTTGCTGATCACACTTCCCCCGAGATAGTCTCCTAGCATCAGAACAACAACAAAGCTGTGAACATTTTATTTTCTGGTCTAGGTCCCACTGAGTTTGAGCGTGTGAGCTATCTCAGCACTTCTAGAGAGATCTGGGCTACCCTCTAGGCACACCATGAGGGGACAGCCCAGGTCAAGGCTCGACTCTATCATACCTACCGGCGTGAATATGAAAATTTCACATAGAAACCGGGTGAATCTGTTGAAGCTTTGTTTGGTTGTTTTCAATCGATCATCAATAAGCTTCGGGCCAATAAGGCCGATGGAGTCTAGCTGGTCTCAGATCATTAGCAGGCGCTCAAGGTTCTTTATACCTTGGACCCTAAGATCTGGGAGATCAAGGTATTCTCTATCATTGAGAGCACCTCCTACGATACCTTGACTATCGCAGAGCTTTTCAGTAAGCTCAAGCCCACAGAGATTGATATCCAGTTGAGATCAAATCTCACTAGTTCTAGCTCAAAAACCCTAGCCCTTGTGACACCTTCTGCTAACTCCTCCTCTTTGAGCTGTGCTGCGTTCTCCCTGATATCTATTACTACGGACCAACTTGATTTGCTAGGAGATGATGATCTGTGTTTTTTTAACAACCAGGTGCATCGTGTCTATGATAAATGAATGTTCAACTGACACGGCACAAAATCCGGATGCTTTGAGTGTGGTGATCCAGGTCACTTCATCGCCGACTGCCCCAAGCGGAACAATCACAAGAAGAGCACCAGTGGTGGCTCCTACGACTCCGGTAAGCACGACAGCTCCACCTTCACAAAGGGCAAGCCCAATACGAGGTTCTTTCGAAAGGCCCCGAAGGACTACCGGCGTGAGAACAAGAAGCGAGACAAGGCCTTCTTCGCCAAAATGGAGAGAAGCTACTCCAAGAGGTCGTCTTCTTCTTCCTCTTCATCGAGCTCAATCGATGAAGAGATCATGATCAAAAAGGGGAAGGACAAGGATGATACGACGGACCTCTACTTCATGGCCTTAGGGGACAAGCCGAATAGCCGCTCGCACCACAGCCGAAGATCCCGCAAGAGCTTCTACTCAATGGCTCTTGGGGATAAGGAAGAAAAGGGCTCCCCCGACAACTCCGACGACGACGACGATGAAAAGGTATCATCCTATGAACAAGAAGTCATTGAATTGCTTGAAGAGAACCATCAGGAGTTGAGATATCGGGAGAAACTACTTAGAGGGGCTAAGGAGAGGATAGATGATGCGTCACGGGGTCCCGATCTTCACGACGTAGGATCGATCTTCAGATAACTAGCTATAGAATAGCCGGATAACTTGCTGCAAGCAGCGATAACTAGTGCAACCTGGCAAATAAAACTCGAAGCCAACCACCGTCTTTAACCGGCAACCTGAATCGAGGATTCGCCCAACCACACTCTCAAAGAACCAACCAACACAGCCTACAATCAATCAAGGAGGACCTTGAAGGGAGTAGGAGCACCAATTGGGAGCGGATGAAGCCGCCGCTTCTGTAATCCCGCGAAGGAAATCACAAGAGCAAGGAGGGTAGAGATCTCTCTCTGAATTTGTTAGCACGCAGCTGAACAAGGGGTTCTATATTCAATAATCAAAAGTGCCGATTACAATGGTGCTAGGGGGTATTTATAGAAGGAGTAGACCTTGAAGATAGGTGCGAACACGAAACGAAAATACTAGGCGAACTATGTGAAAACGAATCAGCTTCTGGAGAGTTTCCGCGTGGCTATTGGTCTTCTGAGCGGTCTTCGGTATTTCAGCCATAACTCCTCCTTGGAAGCTTCAATTCACGAACGGTTGGATCCCTTGGAAAGGTGACTTGATAAGCTTTCACACCATGTATAATATGCACCATGTAACTCGGTATAATGATGCAGTTTTAATACGATAACATTGAGTTCATGCAGACTGTTGACCTTCGGACCAGCAAGCACTAAAACTGGTCGGACGCCTTCATGCAAACTTCAAATTGGTCGGGGTTAGATTCATTGGAAACTAGACTTCAAGAGTTTTCCAAAAAGTGCTCATTTGCCTTCATAGCTTTTGTAAATCAAAAGTTATGATTATTTCTTTGAGACGATTCTGCAGGACTGGCTTGGTTCGAGCATGATTCTTCTATGTGTCCATTTCCTTGTGAGTTCTTGTCATCCTTCTTGGTAAACCTGAGCATTAGCAATGTACACGACTTAGGTAGTATATAACTCTCATTAATAGTAAAATGAATTTCACAAAGTAGCGCGTGCACCTCTTGTTGAAGCTTCTTAGCTCGACTGCGTGTAATTGGTCCATCAAAAACATGTATTGGAGTCGCTGTGGTCGAAGTGGTCGGTGTAAAGGTTGGAGTGGTCAGCGTGGTCATATCAATAGATGAGCTTGAGAGTGAGCTTGCCATGGCCAATGGCAAGATTGAGAGTCTATCTTCTTCCCCTTGCTTGGGTGGTAGCAGTGAGTGCCCTAACTGTGAGGTGCTGTTGTGTGACCTGATGACTCTGAAGTCCAGGTACACAGAGAGGGTAGATGAGAGAGACACTTTGACCACTGAGCTTGAGAGCGCTCAGCTAGAGCTGAAAGATGCTCATGTCATTATCGTCGTGCCCTGTGTAGACTACCCATCCCATCTAGCTAGTTTAGCTGAGCTGAGAGCCAAGAGTGATGAGCAGCTGGGTGAGTTAGCGAGAGTTAGAGCTGACCTAGAGAAGACTAAGCTAGAGCTTGAGACATTGTCAGTTCCACCCACTGTTTGTGAGAACTGCTTGTCCCTGAGATTGGAACTGATCAAGCTAAAAGATAAGAAGTCTGTCCAAGTTGATATAGAGTGTGAGATCTACTTGTCTCAGGTGGAGGTGCTAGCTTCCTTGAGAGAGGAGCTAGCTTATGCTCAGAACGAGAACTCTTACCTCCATCAGATCCTGAGTTGGGTGAGTGCAAGAGAGCCACAGCTCGCCATGATGATCTAGCAGTTCAAGAAGCAGGATGGGTTTGGGGTAGGTTACACCTACACCAAGGCTTACTTTGAGAGTGTCATTAGCCGGGAAGTGAAATGGAGTAAGATGACTCCTGAGCAGAGATATCCAAAGAATCACTCCACTGAGTCTTTCTAGGCTTGTCACCCCAAGGATGGAGTGTTCCAAGAATAACCTAAAGCTCCACCCAAGAAGCCTGTCTGGATCCCAAAGCCCAAGCATCTCCACACTTGTCTTGACTCTCTACCTAGACGCTCTCACACCAAAGAATCTACACCCAACACCACCAAGCCCAAAAACACCAAGCCTCAACCACATCTCAAGAAGCCTACCTATCACTGTGAGTTTTGTGAGAGAGACGGGCATCTTGAGGAGTTTTTCTTTAGGAGGAAGCGAGTTGAGATAGCAGAGAGAGCTCGAAGTGGGCAGGAGCAGTTCTACCAGCAAGGTAGTAGACAGAGAGTCCCTCGATGCGGAGAGAGGCTAGAGGCCAGGGCGCATCGTGTAGGTGGTGGTAGAGGAGATGGCTTTCGTGCCCATGCTCTGGAGGGTGGTTTTCGCTCCAGCAGAGCTCCAGGTCGTTCTAGATACGGCTTTGGACCTCGTTGCCGAGACTTTAGGCGGAACAGAGGACCGCGCTTTGAGCCGCGTTTTGGTCCATACTCTTATGATTCCTTCTACTTTCCTTCTTTTGAGCAGATGGCTCGACACTGGTTTAGCTCCATTGCTAAACCTGGTGTCGGACCATTTGCTCCCATTTTGACCATTGATATAGCAGGATCAAGGCATGGAGGATGTGTGGATCATGGATTTAGGATGCTCTCGCCATATGATGGGACATCGCAGATTGTTCTCCAGCCTCACTTCCCCGAGCTCCAAGGAGTACATCACTTTTGGGAACAGTGGGCAAGGGAAGGTACACCGTATTGGCTCAATTCGAATCTCTGATCATTTCTCTTTGAAGAATGTTGCTTTGGTTGGAAACTTGAGTTTTAATTTGGTCTCTATTTCACAACTTCTTGAGAATGGTTTAGAGGTTCGTTTTAAGAAGGGTATGTCTTATGTTGTTGATTCTAGAGGATCTTTGGTTTTCCATATCTTACCCTTTGGTAAGGTTTTTTGGATTGATTTCTCTAGTTCTTTTGGCCCTTCTCGCTATTTGATTGCTGGATCCTCCTCTGAGCTCTGGAGGTGGCATAGGAGGTTAGGCCATTTGAGTTTTGATCTGCTAGTCAGATTGAGCTCTATGGACCTCATCCGAGGATTGCCCAAGCTTAAGATGGAGAAGGATCTAGTTCGCCATCCCTGTCATCATGGGAAAATGGCTGCCGCTTCTCACGCACCTGTGACTCAGGTGATGACTTCGTATCCGAGAGAGCTGTTACACATGGATACTGTTGGTCCAGCTCGGGTACGCTTAATCGGTGGGAAGTGGTACGCGCTTGTGATAGTTGATGACTTTTCTCGATTCTCATGGGTTTTCTTTCTGGAGTCTAAGGATGAGGCTTTCTAGTTTGTTCATGACCTGATTTTGAAGTTGAAGAATGAGAACAATGGTTGGATGTGAGCAATTCGCTCTGACAATGGCTCTGAGTTCAAGAACTCTTAGTTCATCAGCTTCTGTAGTGATCAGGGTCTTGAGCACCAGTTTTTTGCTCCTTACAATCCCCCACAGAACGGCATCGTGGAACGAAAGAACCGCATACTAGTCGAGATGGCCAGGATGATGCTCGATGAGCATAGGACTCCTAGGCGCTTTTGGGCTGAAGCCATGAACACGGCTTGCTATCTGGCCAACCGCATTTTTCTTAGTGCTTACTTAGGTAAGACATCATATGAGTTGCAGTTTGGCAGACAGCCCAAGGTGAGTCACTTGCGAGCGTTTGGCTGCAAGTGCTTTGTGCTCAAGAAGGGAGGGCGTTTGGACAAGTTCGAGTCTCGTTGCTGGGATGGAGTCTTTCTTGGTTATGCTTTGCATTCTCGAGGCTTCTGTGTTTGGAACCTCGACTCCCAGCAGCTTGTCGAGACTTGCGAGGTTTCTTTTGATGAGTCCATGCCTTCGCTGACTCCTTCTTTCGAGCTTTCTAGAGATGATGAGCTTGGAGAGTCCATCTTCGAGGAAGATGATGATGCTCCTTTTGTTGATGAGGGTGGGCCTTCTACATAGCCTGCAGACCCCACACCTTCTGAGACTTCGACTAGGGACGAGGTCGGACCTCTGATCACTTCTTCCACTTCGACCGAGCCCCCTCAATCGAGTCCAGAGGTGCCAGCTGCTGACTCCGGTGAGGTGACATCTGATCACCTAGGATCCCGAGCAGTTTAGCGTGATCACCCCTCAGATCTCATCATTGGTGATCTCACTTCGAGATCCTTGCGTTCTTCTGTTAGCTCACTTGCCGTGTTTGCTGAGTCAGCTTTTGTTGCCACTTTTGAGCCCAGAGATGTTTCTCATGCTCTTTCTGATGCAAATTGGATAAACGCCATGCAAGAATAGCTTGAGAAATTTGTTCGCAATCGGGTTTGGACACTAGTTGAGTTGCCACCTGGATGCAACCCCATAGGCACTAAGTGGGTGTTTAAGAACAAGCAAGGTGAAGATGGGGTTGTGGTGCATAAGAAAGCTCGATTAGTTTCCCAAGGTTTTTGCCAGAAAGAGGGTATTGACTTTGAGGAGACTTTCGCCCCTGTTGCCCGTCTTGAGTCCATTCGCATACTTTTGGCATTCACTACTTCTAAAGGCTTTAAACTTTTTCAAATGGATGTCAAGAGTGCTTTTCTGAACGGGTACATAGAGGAGGATGTCTATGTTAGGCAGCCCCCCGGTTTTGAGAACCCTAAGTTTCCTCTATATGTTTTCAAGTTGCAAAAAGCTTTATATGGTGTGAAGCAAGCCCCAAGGCTTGGTATGACCGTTTAAAGCAGTTTTTGTTGGGGATTGGCTTTGTGATGGGTTCTGTGGACAAGACTCTTTTCTTGCTCAGAGATGGCTCAAACTTCTTGATTGCTCAGATTTACGTGGACGACATTATTTTTGGTGGTTCTACTAATGAGCTTGTGACCAAGTTTTCTGAGCAGATGCACAACGAGTTTGAGATGAGCCTCATGGGTGAGCTCAAGTACTTCTTAGGGCTCCAGATCAAGTAGACCAAGGACGACATCTTCATCCACCAGAGCAAGTACACGCGAGACTTGCTCAAGAAGTTCGACTTCGGTGGAGAGTTGAAGCTTCAAATGACCCCAATGGGTACATTTGGGGCTTGGACAAGGACGAGAGCAGCGTCAAGGTCAACGAGAGAGAGAGAGAGAGTATTGAGGGATGATCGGATCGCTGCTGTACCTGACGGCGATGAGACCGGATATTCAGTTTGCCGTGGGACTGTGCGCGCGCTTCCAGTCTTCACCACGCGCATCTCATCTGCAGGCTGTCAAGCACGTTTTCAGGTACCTTACCTAAGCACCTGATCTAGGTCTTTACTACTCAGCATCATCATCTCTTGAGTTAACTGGCTTTTCCGACGCTGATTTTGGTGGGTGTCGGCTGGATCGCAAGTTGACTTCCGGTACTTGCCAGTTTCTCGGTTCTTCGCTTGTTTCTTGGTCTTCTCGAAAGCAATCTGGAGTTGCACTTTCAACTATAGAGGATAAGTATGTAGCTGCTGCTAGCTTCTACTCATAGTTAGTTTGGATGATTTCCACTTTGAGAGATTTTGGGTTGTTTTTCCCTGCCAGAGTACCTTTGTTCTGTGATAGCACTGGTGTGATTAGTGTAGGGAAAAACCCATGTCTCCATTAGAAAAACCAAACATATTGATGTGCGCTTTCACTTTCTGAGGGATCAATATGAGAAAGGTGTCATTGACCTTGTTCCTGTTGATACCCATCATCAGTTGTCTGACATTCTCACCAAACCCCTAGATCAGTCTACTTTTGAGCGTTTTGCGAGGGGATTTGGGAGTTGTGTATCCTTTTTAGGATATTTTGAGTCAGTTTTCTTTCTTCTTTACTCTTTTCTTGAGTCTTTTCATGTGAGTTCATATCATGCATATTCACATATCACACTTTGAGCTTGCTTCTGTTATATGATTGATCTGCTTTACTTGTTCTACCTAGTATATGCTTTTGAATACCTGTCGATGATCATGCTTTGCTTTAGTTCACATGATATGTTTGATATATGTCATATGCATGGATTTTTATGCTTTAAAATTGAAAAATGATCACCATTGCTTCTGGTAACTAGCATGTGTAGGTTGAAAGCTTTTGCTATCTTTTACATGCCTAGTAGCTAGTTCCTTACTTAGATGCAGATATGCAACTTGGACATCTATATGCTTTAACATGCAAAATGTGTTATAAAAATGATAAAAAATCAAAAAAATGAAAAATCCATGCCTTTTATGCTTAATTGAAAAGATCCAGATGGGTTTGCTTTGTCGCATTGCATTGTTCTGGACTGCTTACCATAGCACTTTGGTATGAACTAGGACAGTGTAATGTATACCAAGACCAATGTCTTAAGCTTCTGATGGTCCAGTTCTGGCCTAGGCTTGACTTGGTCGGTTATCATAAGGTTGACATGCAAATAACCCCTGGCAAAAAATGAAAAAGGAAAAGAAAAAGCCTGAAAATTAAAAGATAACAAGTTTGCTGAAGCACTTTGTTATGGACAATACTTATCTTGGCAGATATCAGCTAGCCTTTGCATCTCATGTTTTACCTTGCTTGTCGACTAGAAAATGTGGTGATGTTTTTGTTTGCAAAAATCTAAAAATGTGTGCTAATGACTTCTTTGGATATCATATGTTGCACTGATCATGCCATGTGTTAGACAGTATGTCTTTTACTATACTTGCTAGATGTTGTAATTGCAGTCAACCATATCTGAGAAGCATGCTTTTTCACTCCACTTGCACCCCAATTGCATTCATTGCATATTTTGAGGGAGAGTTGCATTTCGGGGAGAGTTTGAGTCTGTCTCTTTTAAGTGCATTTAGTATCACTTGATGAGTCCAATTGTCAACAAGGGGGAGAAATTTGGGTTACTAGATCCTTGATACTTTAGAAGAGTTTAGGGGGAGTTTTGGCTTTCTCTGGGATTTGTTTTAGGGTGATTTTAGTCTCTTTTGCCTTTACTCTTTCGATATCCTTGTTGATAATTCTGAGATTGCACTCATTTGAGTTTTTATTTTTGTTTAACCACAATGATCGTTTTCTTGCTTTTGTTCGACTTTTGGTCATTAGGGTTAAACCTTTTATTTTATTTTCTTCTTTCTGTCTTCTTGTGTTTTGTTTTCGTGTTTCCACGTGTTTTGCAGGTTTCGAAGAGCTGATGAAGAGGGTGTTGACAATGCACTCATCAAGGGGGAGATTGAGGAGCCATGGTGAAGATCATGGGTCTCATGGCTCCAGATGTGATGAGTGATTGTCAACGGAAGTCAAAGAGAAGACGAAGTGAAGACGAGACCTGCTGTGTCTGGGCCGCATGTGACTCAGGTACACGAGCGGTGAGCGACTGCCGGACAGAGGGGATGCAGAGTGGGGTCATCCCAATCCGAGTACATGGGCTAGGAGCGACAGAGGATCCACTGGTCTATTGACCGAGATTGACTCAGGTACACAGGCGACGAGCAATTGCTGGGCTGAGGGAGACGCGGAATTGGGCTGGCCTAATCCAGGTACCTGGTGCAAAGACGATGGATGCTTTGTCAGTTTTGGCGCAAAATTGACGACCACTGATCTTGGATCCTCCCATTCTGAGGCGAAGTCGTAGCTTCTACGAAAGCTCCACATCAGGACAAGTTATCTTTATTTAGGATTTTACTATTTTTCCTTTTAGGCCCACAGTCTGTGTTAGTCGAGTCTGTAAAAAACCTAAGGGCAGTTTGGTCTTTTCATTTTTATTTAGCGTCTGTGTAATTTACCCAAGGGGTAAATCTGTCTTTTCCCTTCCTATTGGGCTGCCTATAAATAGGCCCCAATCCCCTAGGGTTAGTGTTAACTCAACCACTTTCAAATCAGAGTTCACTTTTTGCTTTCCTCATTCTTCCTGAAATCACCTGTTCTTCGCTGGTTCATCCATTTGGTATCACCACCGCACTGTGAATTCTGTCCCAGCTATCCACCGATTGTTTGCTGTGATATTTGGTTATCTTCTCGTCTGGTGTTTAGTGATCTATGGGGATATTTCATTGGTGTGCGGGCGTATGATTTGGGGACACAAACAAATCTCTGTTTCTATGTGTTCCTCACCTCGTGGGTTTCCGCCTATCATGAGTGTTGGCTAGCCAATTTTTGAAGTAGC